>ML784348.1:260561-279371 GCA_009831015.1 Picea engelmannii
GGGGGGGGGGGGGGGATAATAGAGAAAACTTGACATACCCACCACGCGATGTAAAATGACTAGTTAGGTGATGAAATTAATGGGTTCTTGAACTAGTTTCTTGATGTTAGTTGAGGTACCATTTATTTAGGTCATTGAGTATTAACGTTGCCCCTTATTTCAAGCTAATATAATGCTTTTGACTTCATTAGTTGGGTATTAACGTTGCCCCTCATTTCAATCTAATGTAATGTTTTTGACTTCATTAGTTGATTTGATGGGTAGACCAACACTTATATAGGAACATGTTCTTAGCTTTCAATATATTAGTTGATTTGATGGGTAGACCAACACTTATAGGAACATGTTCCTCTTAGATTTCAACATATTAAAGTATTAGGGTAAATTCTCTTTTCTTTTAAAGTTCCTTGATCCTAGGTATCCCAATGAGGATACCTCTACACATAGTCCTTGTTGGTTGAGGCACATGCTTGTGTATGATTAGTCCACTTGTTCTTCTTATTGAAACCATGTTAACATGTCCTTAAGTCTTGGATTATGTTCTTATTGGTGCAAAGGACGTGGCATTATTACATAAAGTGTGGCATGATTACATTAATTGACACGTGGGATAGATTCTACCATTCTTCTTATCATTACATCTTGTAGTTCTTGGGGTTTTGTTGTCTCTAGCTTGTTTCTTTGTTATGGTTGCTCTTGGGATTCTACCTAGCTTGTTGACCCAACTATTAGTCCAATGCTTAGAAAAATTCTCATGGATAGGCATCATCAATATTTCATGACAATTGGGCCACTAGGGATATTTATGACCTTTATGCAAGCATGCCCATGTAACTCAACCTCATGGGGCTTCACCTTGACCAATATCTTATCGTGTTCATTCATAAAGGGGTTTTAAAATTGTGAAAAACTAAGACTATATTATGGGTAGGATTTTAAAATTGTGAAAAAGTAAAACAATATATTATAGGTATTGGGGTGTGTGTATGTGTAGGGTATGAGGGGATTGATAAGTAGTGGGGTTATAAAAGAGCATATCTAATAAAAATAAGGGATATTTAGTAAAAATAAGGAGTTTTTATTATTGGGAAGATGTATTGGGAGAAGGACTCAACAAAATAATTTTAAAAGTATTTTATCAATATTAAATGAAATCAGGGTGTATTTTTTAATATTGTATTATTTAATATTCCATATTCCATGAACACATGTGCTATGTTCATTGAGTTAAAACCCATGCTCAACGTGCCTTCACCTAAAAGACATGCATCACTCACCTAGGAAACCTACATTGATTCTACAAATTTTCCATGTCCAAAAGCCTACTATGTAATATTTGAGAATTCCCTTAAAACCTTCTAAAACCACCTAGATATCTAAGCAATACATAATACACCTTAATAAGAACTCCATTGATACAACAACAAAAAAATATTATAATCTTATAGAAAAATTATTATACCCTTATAAAACATTAACACTTGGAACACATAGATGATTACTCTCTTGCACTTGAATTTTTACTTTTATAAAAAAAAATTAGAGAAGTATATTCATCCTTTATGATATGAGTATCCAGTGATAATTCTATTATTTCCAAATGTATGGGAAGTATAACAACCTTGCCATAGAACAAAGTGAATGGATACCTACTATGGGAATTACCTTGCAAGACCATAAGGAATGTGTTAACTTAGTTCGACTTTTGTCGATGGATTTTTCTAAATCATTTTCTTTAGTACAATAATTTTTGGATAATATTATAGATTATCCAAGAATAATTCTAAATCTCTCAACCATTATATGTAATCTTATTTGTTGGAACTCAAATCTTGAATATAAAACTGACCCATTATAACTAAGCTTATTGGTGAGAAATCAAAACGTTGAAATGATATTCATTGATACCACTTTTTGAGGTTGCATCAATTAGTGCCATTGTCTCTTACCATTGAGCGGAATAATATATGATTTTTAATGTACAAGCATGTCCCTTAACATAGGAGATATCGGTCCAATCACATATGAAGTCGATTCCAAGAAAGCCTAGAAACTTCTCACATGTGTTACGATGTCTCACATACTCTTATGATGATTGTGTGTTTTCACTGTGGCTACGAAGTGAGCCAAACAAACTCTTATGTGCATATTAGATAATATAATATTTATTTTTGTAGTTTCAAAATATAAGTACATAATAAATATTTTGTTTGATAACATAGATATTTTAGTAGTGGACGAAATTTTTTAATAACTATTTATACAATCAGATTAAATATTAATATATTGATATTTTGAGGTAGTAAAATTTTGCAGTCTTAGTTAATGTGGTTATTTGGAGCAGTTTATTAATGTAAAAGAAAAATATCATAAAGAGATTTACAAGAGAGTTTCTGACAATTGATTATTGACAAATGACCCTCCATGCTTTTTAAATAGAGATCATGGACCAATCGGGTGTTAAGCCACAAATCAATGTAATTGTTAAGATCGAGGAGAATATAAACCATCAGATCACACTTTGTCGGGAACATACCGTGACCATTAGATTACCTAATTACAAATGCATACTATGAAACACATTAAGAAATAAACTTTTTACTTACCAACACATTAGACCAAATTGATTTTAACTAACTCCTAAATGTCTAAATATCCTCACACATTTCATTAAATATTCTTTTAAATAAGACATCCTACTATCTAAAATCTTAGATACAAAAATAGCATCTTCAACCTAAATTATTATAAATAAAAATTCCATGTCTTCCAAGTATATAGATCCTCAAACTCTTTAACTCTTATTAATAAATTATATTAAATGTATTATTATAATTTGGTAAGACAATTAATCCAATGCCCCAACTCTACTTGACTCAACAACATCTTGTTCATAGGAGGTAGTGACACATTTATGATACTACATGTAACGATTATGTAAAACATAAAATAAGCCATTGTCTACCTTTCCACAAGACTGTACCTAAGTTTAGAATCCTATCACACTACTTTCATTACTTCCATGAGTTGTCTTTGGGAAGGTATTTACCCTTCTCATCATCTTTCTTAAAACATCAACAATGAACAATGATCTCCTTACATGAAAAGCATATACGATGAAATGTTTATTATACTTTGGGTTGACTAATATTGGATGAAATATTTATTATACTTTGGGTTGACTAATATTGATGTACATCACATGGCATACTTAATATTTCTTAAAACATCATCAATGATCTCCTTACATGAAAAAGCATATATGATGAAATATTTATTATACTTTGGGTTGACTAATATTGGTGTAGATTATCATATGTCAGATCAACAATTATCTCCTTACATGAAAAATCATATATGATGAACTATTTATTATACTTTGGGTTGACTAATATTGGTCTAGATCATATGGCATACTTAAAATGATCTCCTTACATGAAAAAACATATATTACGAAATATTAATATTGGTGTAGATCATATGGCATACTTAAAATGATCTCCTTACATGAAAAAGTATGACGAAATATTTATTATACTTTGGATCGACTAATATTGGTGTATATCATATGGCATACTTAATATTTTTGAAATATAGTATTCTCTTTACACTCTAATAAAGTTCGTTACCTTTATTGAATAAAATGTTAAGTAGATTTTACAATGGATGCATAGTTTGGAATAAATTTCTTATAAAAGTTGATTTTTTCAAAGAAAAACTATACACTCTTTTACACTTTTTTTTGGTTTGGAGTTGATTTTTTTTTTTTTTAAAAGAAAAGCTATACATTCTTTTTGGTTAGAGTTGATTTCTCCAAAGGAAAACTATACGCTCTTTTTGATTAGAGAAGGTGATACTTGATATCTTTAACTCTTGGGTTGGGTTTATATATGTTTTTTCCTTGGACATAATATGCTTTAACATTTTTCTTTAATTACTCTTATTTATAATTTTCTTCGGATTCGTAGAATTCAAAATTCCCTACACCTCTAAGTAATCCTTCACAAGTGTATGGAATGGTTTTCCATGTGCTTAAAAAAACCATATCATATATGAAAATCAATATGATCCTAGCATTTTCCATAGCTCTCTATAATGTAAACCTATCATTCACCAACCTATATGGATTTTTGAAAGAACCATAAGTACTATTGTTGGTGAAAGAAACCATGCATATCTTTTTGTGTTACCAAAATTTGATGATATCTAAAAAAAATCCACCAAAATCCACTAAACAAAGACAACATTTTAGAGCCAACAAATTGTTGCAACATTTAGTCCATCCTTGAGAGGAAATAATTATATTTGAGTGAGTCCTAGTTCAAATTTTTGGAATCAACATGTAACTATATCTCCCCATTATTTTCAATTATGTGTACGAAATTAAACACTAAGAGGAGTGTTTTATAGGATGAATAATCTTTGCATATTTTTTTTTCCATAATTCTTGTTTGAGGACTGTAGCCTCCAACTTTGGATTAACCAACCTCTATATTTGGATAAAATGAATGATATATAGTTTCAAGGGGATAGTGTGTTGAATCCCATTGGTATTATAGGTCTTTAAATCATCATAACTCCATGAAAAACATCCCTTAATTCATTGAATAATTTAATGGATCTATTTTTTTTCTTTTAATTTTAGTTTTACTCACAATCGACTTGTAGGTCCAAAAGAAAAAGAAAAAAACAAACAAGTGGAATTCTTATTGTAACCAACCACAATTAGCTATGGACGGCCATGTCATAACTCCATGAAAAACATCCCTTAATTCATTGAATAATTTAATGGATCTATTTTTTTTTTCTAATTTTAGTTTTACTCACAATCGACTTGTAGGTCCAAAAGAAAAAGAAAAAAACAAACAAGTGGAATTCTTATCGTAACCAACCACAATTAGCTATGGAAGGTCATGTTTCCCAAGATGAACTACAAACAAAATAGATTTTAGGTTTATTTTTGGATTACTGTAGACATTATGCTATCTTGCAAGTTCTTCAAAATGGAAGGAAAATGATAAAGCCTTCTATCACCCATTTAGAGGAGATTGTTCGATATGCAAGTCGTCTCTGCTCACATTATTTATTTTTAATATGTCAACATTATAACTTGTCTCATATATTTTTAAGCCAACACTATACAATGTCTCATCTACTTTTAATGCAATAATATGATGCCCTATTTACATGAATAATCTCCTACAAAAAAATAATTTTCTACAATTGATGAACTTATTTTTTTTTGATGTCATTGATGCTGCTAATGTTGTATTTTTTTTTGGATGATGTTGTCACTCCAAGAGGTAAAATAAAGAGTTCATATGTTTTCCAAAAGAGTTTGTATGTTTGCCAAAAGCTATCTTATATTTTTTCTTCCAATTTGATTTTATTTATTTATTTATTTTATTTATTTCATTTTAGTTCATGGTTATCTACTTATCAATGCTTATTTATGTTAATGCAAGCATTTTTTCACTACATGAATAAGTCCCATTACCCCAAATAGGATTGTTTCATTTTCACAAATCACTTGAGACACTCATAGCTTAGATAGTTATCAACATGCTTCCTACAAAATTTTCTCTCTAGAGTTCCATTGTTCTGGTTGATTATGATTATGAATATGACATCCTCATTAGTGTGATATTGGATCCCTCTGTAAGTTTGCAAAGAGTTTTAATGTCCCCTTTTGGTACTCGGTTTAATTTTTAATTAGTTTTATTCATTTCTACGATGTATTGTCTTATAACACTAGCATTCTTCCTTTTAATCATGCAATGCTGATCTTATTCAATGCTATCTTTCCATTATAATTTTTCCAATAATGCAATAATGCACTTATGAGACTGGAAAATATGATACTCTTATGGAGATAAGAGTGGATCATATCGTAAATTTTGCAAACCACGACATTTTTTCTTTCAATACTTCTAATCTAATTTTGGATTCATGTTAATCATATGTAGTCGCTGGAGGCCTATTTTGTATTGTTAACATTATTACCTCACCCTTTCATGTCAATGTTATTAACATTATTACCTTCATCCTTTCATGTCAATGTTATTACCTTCTTGATGTGATGCATATTTTATGTTTTACTATAATGTCAATGTTATTAGCTTTTTCTTGTCATGTTAGTGTTATTTATTTGTTATTTCATGCCAAATTGATGTTATGCAACTTGTTCAATAGGAATATGAAATTGGCCTTATCAATGTTGATGATTATATGATGAGTTATAGATGGCGAGTCTATTTGGTCATTTATATTCAATTTATTTTTCACTTGGCATTACTAGTGGTTCTTTTTATATTGTTGGGAAAAATCATTAGGTGAGTGTAAGCTAATGATGGTCTCTCATGACAAGTTAGTGGAATGCAAATATGGAAAAATAACAATTTGTTGACATAGAGGGATGATTCAAGATAATTTTACAACTAATTTGAAAATGGTGTAAGGAGATGAAATGTAGGAAATCAAATTAGCTTCTGAAATATATAATTTTTTTTAATAAGAGTTTTGTACGACTATGTGAAATTTGAGTTATTCTAATAGTGGCATGTTACTTTTCCTACAAAATATAATGCATATATTGGTGGACTTGTCGAGGACCTAAATGATGGAATTTCCTTAAAATAATTTGTATAATTGTAGAGAATACTTTGTTCTTATGCATGTATGTTTTTTTTTTCTCTCTCTCTCTCTCTATATCTCTGAAATTATGAGGTCAAGCATGAATGTAATGTTTGAGGGTCTTAACATGATTAGGTTTTCTTTTTAGATTGTAGATCTCGGTCTATACTAGCGTTACATAATTTTTTTAAAATAGTTAATGTGATAAAAATTCATAGCATGAACAAAAGTTGTCTATGTTTTAAGATTATGATATATGTAAAGACACAAATCAATTAAAAACATCAAATAATATTATTTAAAAAAATCTTGTATTTGAAATATGTATAGTTGGATCTATGTGCGTGTGTAGTTTCATATGGAAGTTTTGTTGTTTTTGCAATTTGAAATCTGAGGGTTGTTGTACCAAACTTAAATCCAAAGCAACCAAGTAAACATACATGTAATTTGGAAATATCAATCCCACCAAGAGAATTTTGAATTTAAAGAACACACACATGCTATTGTGAATAAAAATTCACAATATCATATTATTCTTTCCCCTTTTCCCAATGCCCACGATATCATATAGGATACCCCTTATGACTAATTCCAATGATATCATAGAAGATACCCATTATTCCCAATGCTTATGATGGATTTGTTCATGGCCATTAAACCTGACAAGTTTTGTTTAGGGCCTACCTCATATGCCCAATCCCTAAGGCAACTTTGTTTATGACCATTAATACTGACAATATTTTTTTTAGAGCTTAAGGCTCTTGTTTTCCTCCATTGGCCATGGTAGGGTGTAATACCCCAGTTTTGAGTCCCTAGATTAATAATGTATTTTTTTTATTTGATGAAAGGATGGAGTGCCTGAGTGTATAAGAAATGTGATACTTTGATCATTATTAATAATAAAAGACATCGTTGGCTACGAGACAGACAAGGACAGAGTTATAGGGGGATATGATTCCACGAGAGAGGGGGCAAAGGGGGGGCAATTCCTTTGTTTAATTATTGAGTTACCCACGTTTGTGTTGGGGGGCGCACGGGTCTCTTGGGGAGACCACATTATGAATTTGAGTATTTAAACCCTGTTCTTGATTGTTTTGGGGGTTGGCCATTTATTCTTACTCAACAATCATTTTTGGAGTCATTCCTATCGAACTCACTCTTCTGCTCATCCTTATTTTGCATGGGGAAGGGAAAACGAATTGCTAAAGGCAAGCAACCATGGTTGGCTAGATGTAATTAATTTCTGATTATTCTAAAAAGGGAGGGATGCCCGTGTGCATGAGAATAATGGAAGTTGAGAGAGAACTGTCCACAACTGAGAATCATGAGAGTTTCCAACATTGAGATTTCCTGACCAGAAGCACTGGAGCCTTGGAAAGAGGTGGAAAACTTGAGTGATTGAGTGGAAGTGAAGGGAGTTCATTTTCTATGGGTGGTGGAGGCTGAAAGGGAAGAGAGATGGTAAATTGGGTTTTTTTCCTGTGGTTGAGAAATTTGTGAGAGCTTGATTGCTGATGGTTTGGGAAACTGAGAGTCGTTCTGATGTAGGAGCATTAGCTCTCATGATCAAGTGCTAAAAGTCTAGTTGGACCTTTAGGTCTAGACATTTTCCCAAGGAGGGTTTATAGCAAAAAGACATTGTAAGCTTTCATGTAAAAAGTGTTTTTATTTGCTTGTATAGGTGTCAATGTAAACATCAAGTTATGTGACAGATCCCTAAAACATGGGGATGACTCGAGATAGAGAGTTTTAGTGGAATTGCAAGAAGATAGGGCTTGTTTGAATGAGTTATAAGTTAGATTTCTTAAAATAGAAATGGTTGCGTTAGTTTAGGAACTAGTTGCTGGTTATTAGGAAGTTTGTTGAAAGAGCTGAATAAGCTCTATTTTGGGAAAGAACTAATGAAAACCTCAGGGGAGAGGATCTAATTGTAAGCCGACAAGTAGCATGCAGGAACTAGAAGAGAGGATGGCCATGAAAAGATAGATCAGGCCATGGATAGAGTTCAAGGTTTCTTTTAAGGTGCAGGTACAATTATTATACTTAATGAAAATGCAGACTTATTATGATTGTGTGTTATTGTTTTACAAATTTGTATATGATTACCAATGAAACTGGGTAGAATCATAGTATATGATTCCAGGTATACTCTAATGTTGTTAGAGTAGGAATGTTTCAGGGCACGAAGGATTGTAGAGGGATAATGTGATTGTTGAGCACAAATGTATAAAGAGGAAGTCTGTGAGTGTATTGACAATTTTAGGCACCTTCTGTCATCTCTTGTTTAAATGGTGAGATGATGACATGCTTGGTCGAAAGAGAGACCAAGATATGACTCTGAGTTAGTAAAGTGGTGAAACAAAGTGTTGTTTCCATGAGAGCCAGGATGACTGATTCAAGACGCCACTGAGAATGTATGTAGGTTGGAAACCAGTGAGAATAGAAGGAATAATAGAGCATGAAAGAGATCGAAGCTATAGAAGCCCTAGAGGTTGAGATCCATTCTGTGATGTGAAAAGATGGCGACTGCCAAAATATAGTTGTCGACACTCAGTCAAAGTAATGGAGATTGAGGGTAATGGAGTAGAGATGTCAGAGGGAACAAATGGTGAATTCTGCACATAGAAGGTAAGATCAGACTTTGACAGGTTTTTTGTAACTATCCATAGGGTTTTTGTGCAGAGGTAGTTGAACAAATGGTAGACATGAAACCGACGGTTCCTGTACGTTCTTGAATTGATTAAACGATGAGAATGGAAAAGACTTGATAATGGAGAAGAGACCATTGGAAGAATATTATCTATTGCGTGGCTAGGATAGCAGAGATGCTTAGGTCTATCACACAAAGTGGTCAAAGAGTTGCCTATAGGATTTGTGCAAGGGAAGCAAAGCCAGAAATCGATGATTTCTGTAGGTTTTGGAAGAAGGTTGAATGGTGTAAGTCTGCGCAAAAAAGAATGGACGGTAGCTATGCGTTGTGAAAACTGATCGAACGGTGGGAAATAGCCAATGGTTTGAAGAGTTCAGTCATATGGTGAATGTGAGTGACAGTGTTTAACACTTTTCAATAGTTGTGATGAGTTTTGTATGAGAGATCTCTCAATCATAGCGTCGTGGTTTGGTGGAAAGAGAAATGTTTCTCTGTAAAGAGAAATGGGCTCTTAAGCCTTGACCGTGGATATATGGATGGTGTGGGTTAAGCACTGCTGGAAAAGTTCTTGAGTTGTGTGTAATATCTCTTGAGTATGGAGGTAGTTATATGTGGAAGACAAGTGACTGATGGTAAGCACATACGTTATATGCGACACACTTTTATGATTTGAGAGGGAGGTCTTGTGCATTTAGAGCGAGATAAAATAAGCACTCGAGTGTTAACCACCTGAAATTTAAAGTGAGTTTATTTTGCAGAATATTGATAAGCATAGAGGAAGAGCCAAAGTTCGCTAAGGTCCTAAATATAGAGACAAGACTAGAAGTGGGTTCTAAAAGATGTTTAGTGAGCTTTTAAGTCTAGATGAGTGTGTATATAAGTGAAGCATACTAGTACATCCTGGGGTAAGGAATGCCTTAGTGTTGGGGCTTGCATCAATTGGTATCAGAGCAGGAACAAGGAAGTTCTTTTGGTGAAGGCAAGAAGACAGACCAGTGGTAGTCTGTAAGGAAGAAGAGTTTTGCATGCAAGTGAAGAAGAGGCTTGTAGCCTAAATAGTAGGTTAGTAAGAGATAAATACTTTGGGAGGAATGGTTGTATGCAAGAGGTAGGAACCGTTAGTGAAGCATCTCAATAGAAGAAGATCACAACCTTAGGAGCATTTATGAAGGAAACTAGTAAGGGTTTTTGAGAGAGGAAGAAGGAGAGTGGCTAGGACCTAGTGTTTCAACTAAGGATTGAAATACAAGAGAACAACTGTGTTCTCAAGAGCAGAGGAGTTGTGAGTGTGAAGCCTAGAAGGAGCATAGAGGAGTGCTCAAGGAGGTTCTAAAAGAGGACTAGTACTTTCCAAAGGACGAAGCACAAAGGAGGTTTGGTGAGGTAAGTTGTAGCAGGAGGAAATGTTACTGCAGGGGATAGTGCATCTCATAGAGGGTGAAAGAACTCAAGAAGATGACTATTGAAAGTCATAGCAGAGGTTCAGGAGGAAGCTAGAAAGTTAAGAAGGAAGATGCCAAGACAAATGGCATATGGAAGCATATGAATGATGAAGAATATGAGAGAGAAATAGTTGAGATGAGAACCCATCTTGATCTATTGATGGAATTGCTACAAAGGAGTGATGAAGACCAGAGGTGTGGATGTATCATGAGGAAGAAATTGAAGTGGCATAAGCTACATAAGAAGAAAGAGAAACTGATGAATGATCAGTGGGAGGATGAGATACTCAAGGAAAGTGAGTATCAGGGAGAAGACTTGAAGGATGAAACTTCAAGTGAGGCCAAGAGGTCTCCTGGTTTTAAAAATGATATTTTGTGTTTGTTTGTAGGTGAAAAGAATGAAGATGGGACAACTGGGTCTCATTCAAATGGACATGCATAGTTCAGAGAAAGTGTTTCATTTCAACATGCAACAAAAGTTGAAAGTAGGGAAGGCTTGGCTTATGATGATGGCCAAGAACAAAAAGAGGCAAAGGAGGAAATCAAGCAAACAAATGTTATGCTTGAGGAAGCTGAAAAGAAGACTATTGAGGACTTTCTGAGTCCTTTAGTAGACTTGGAACAACAAGAGGAAGGTTGTACAAAAGACAATCCATCTTTTGGTGTTGTCTTAAGTGAAGCTGAAGTTTTCCAAGTAAGGCACGATAATAAATGTCTTTCAGATAAAGACAAAGATGAATTATTGGAACATAAGGAGTTTATAAATTCCTTGTTTAATGATGAAAGTAACCCTAATGGAGATGAATCAATTATGCTTCATGTGATGGAATATGATATTTGTGAATACTAGGAAGAATTGGCTTACTTGAGTGGCCAAAGGAAGTCTGTTGGACAGACATCTAGAGTTGTTACAGTGGTGGAGGATCAAAATTCTATTCTAATAGAGGATGAAGAAGTAGTGTCACAAAAGGATTAGTTTGGTAACAAAGAGAAATATTGTAAGGATTGTACAGAGTTTTCAGAAGACAATCCAAGTGAGATGGAAGATTTGTGGAATGAGATTAGTCTTTTGGAGAATAGAGTAGCAAGCCAGAGAATGAATATTCTGAATGTATAATTGAAGTTGGATGAAGATGAAGCATATGTGTCTCATGCTAAAGAGGAATTAATCCTAGAACTAAAAGACAATTGTCAAGGAACATAAAGAAAATTGTTGGATGTTTTCAAGAAAGAGGAGAAGTGTTATGCTGGAAATAATGGGCAACATAGTGATGTTGTGCTTGTGAGAATTCAAGTAGAAATTGAATTGATGAAAGGAATTGCAAACATTGACAAAAGAATGTCTCAAACTGTAGTTGAGGCAGAAGAATATGATATTAGACAAAAGAATGTCTCAAACTGTAGTTGAGGCAGAAGAAGATGATATTATACATATTAATGATAAGACTGCTGGTATATAGATAACTGTGAGAAAGTATGTTGCTGCAGTCAGGGACTTGGAGGGAAATTTACTTTTTGAAAGTAAAATTGTAGACAAGGAGCAGAAGAGGGATATAGCAAAGGGAGATATATTCAAGGATATTCGGGAAGTTTGGGTGGCAAAAATATCTACAACAATATCTGAGACAACATTTGAAGAAATCTCACGAGTAAAAGAAGAAATTGAAGCAAGAAGATCTGAAGAAAACAATCAACAGTTTCGCGATGAGTGGATACAGTGCAATAGAGTGCATTGGCATAGTGAAGAAGACAAGAGTTGTTTGTAGCAACAAACTGAATTGGAAAAGACCATAGGTGAACTATGGGAGCTAATGCAGATACCTAAGAAGAGCTACAACATAATGAAGAAAGCAGTCCACTGTGAAGATGATTGGAAAGTGAAGAACAATGAAGGTAAGGAGATTGGATTATTACAACACAAGGTGTGGAAGCCTGAAAGATTGTAGCTAGAGGAAAGATAAAGATTGAAGGTTCATGATCAAGAGATCATGTTCTTCTTTCTACCTTGGGAGTTTGATGCAGGAGCATTAGCTCTCATGATCAAGTGCTAAAAGTCTAGTTGGACGTTTAGGTCTAGACAATTTCACAAGGAGGGTTTATTGCAAAAAGACATTGCAAGCTTTCGTATAAAAGTGTTTTTATTTGCTAGTATAGGTGTCAATGTAAACATCAAGTTATGTGACAGATCCCTAAAACAGTGGGATGACTCAAGATAGAGAGTTTTAGTGGAATTGAAAGAAGATAGGGTTTGTTTGAAGGAGTTATAAGTTAGTTTTCTTAAAATAGAAATGGTTGCATTAGTTTAGGAACTAGTTGCTGGTTATTAGGAAGTCTGTTGAAAGAGCTGAATAAGATCTATTTTGGGAAAGATCTAATGAAAACCTCGGGGGAGAGGATCTAATTGTAAGCCGACGGGTAGCATGCAAGAACTAGAAGAGAGGATGTCCATGAAAAGATAGATCAGGCCATGGATAGAGTTCAAGGTTTCTTTTAAGGTGCATGTACAATTATTATACTTAATGAAAATGTAGACTTATTATGACTGTGTGTTATTGTTTTGCAAATTTGTATATGTCTGTCAATGAAACTAGGTAGAATCATAGTATATGATTCCAGGTATACTCTAATTTTGTTAGAGTAGGAATGTTTCAGGGCACGAAGGATTGTAGAGGGATACTGTGATTGTTGAGCACAATTGTATAAAGAGGGAGTTTGTGAGTGTTGAAAATTTTAGGCACCTTCTGTCATCTCCTGTTTAAATGGTGAGATGATGATATGCCTAGTCGAAAGAGAGACCAATATATGACTCTGAGTTAGTAAAGTGGTGAAATATAGTGTTGTTTCCATGAGAGCCAGTATGAATGATTCAAGATGACGCAAATAATGTATGTAGGTTGGAAACCAGTGAGAATGGAAGGAAGAATAGAACCTGAAAGAGACCGAAGCTATAGAATCCCTATAGGTTGAAATTTATTATGTGATGTGAAGAGATGATGACTGTCAAAATATAGTTGTCGACACTCAGTCAAAGTAATGGAGATTGAGGGTAATGGAGTAAAGATGTCAGAGGGAACGAATGGTGAATTCTGCAAAGAGAAGGTGAGATCAGAAATCGACAGGTTTTTTGTAACTATCCATAGGGTTTATGTGTGTGCAGAGGTAGTTGAAAAAATGGTAGACATGAAACCGACGGTTCCTGTATGTTCTTGAATTGATTAAACGATGAGAATGGAAAAGACTTGATAACGGAGAAGAGACCATTGGAAGAATATTATCAGTTGCGTGGCTAGGATTGTAGAGATGCTTAGGTCTATTGCACAGAGTGGTCAAAGAGTTGCCTATAGGATTTTCTCAAGGGAAGCAAAGCCAAAAATTGATGATTTCTGTAGGTTTTGGAAGAAGGTCGAATGGTGTAAGTCTGCGCAAAAAAGAATTGACGGTAGCTGTGCATTGTGAAAACTGATCGAACGATGGGAAATGGCCAATGGTTTGAAGAGTCTGGTCATATGGTGAATGTGAGTGACAGTGTTTAACACTTTTCAATAGTTGCGATGAGTTTTGTATGAGAAATCTCTCGATCACAACACCGTGGTTTGGTGGAAAGAGGAATATTTCTGTGTAAAGAGAAATGGGCTCTTAAGCCTGAACCATCGATATATGGATGGTGTGGGTTAAGCACTGCTGGAAAATTGCTTGAGTTGTGTGTAATATCTCTTGAGTATGGAGGTAGTTATATGTGGAAGACAAGTGACTGATGGTAAGCGCATAAGTTATATGCGACAGGATTTTATGCTTTGAGAGGGAGGTCTCGTGCATTAAGAGCGAGATAAAATAAGCACTCGAGTGTTATCCACCTGAAATTTAAAGTGAGATTATTTGGCGGAATACTGATAAGCATAGATTAAGAGCCAAAGTTGGCTAAGGTCCTAAAGATAGAGACAGGTCTAGAAGTGGGTTCTAAAATATGTTTAGTGAAATTTTAAGGCTAGCTTAGGGTGTATATAAGTGAAGCATACTTGTGCATTTTGGGGTAAGGCATGCTTTAGTGTTGGGGCTTGCATCAATTGGTATCAGAGTAGGAACAAGGAAGTTATTTTGGTGAAGGAAAGAAGACAGACCAGTGGTAGTCTATAAGGAAGAAGAGTTTTTCATGTAAGTGAAGAAGAGGCTTGTAGCCTAAATAGTAGGTTAGTAAGAGATAACTACTTTGGGAGGAATACTTGTATGCATAAGGTAGCATTCGTTAGTGAAGCGTATCGACAGAAGAAGATCATAGCCTTAGGAGCAACGATGAAGGAAACTAGTGTTTAAACTGAGGATTGAAATACAAGAGAACAACTGTGTTCTCAAGAGAAGATGAGTTGTGAGTGTGAAGCCTAGAAGGAGCATAGAGGAGTGATAAAGGAGGTTATAAAAGAGGACCAATACTTTCCAAAGGACCAATCACAGAGGAGGTTTGGCAAGGTAAGTTGTAGCAGGAGGAACTGTTACTGCAGGGGCTAGTGTAGCTCATAGAGGGTGAAAAAAATCAAGAAGATGACTATTGAAATTCATAGCAGAGGTTCAAGAGGAAACCACAAAGTGAAGAAGGAAGATGCCAAGACAAATGGCATATGGAAGCAGATGAATGATGAAGAATATGAGAGAGAAATAGTTGAGATGAGAACCCATATTGATCTATTAATGGAATTACTATAGAGGAGTGATGAAGACCAGAGGCATGGATGGATCATGAGGAAGAAATTGAAGTGGCATACACTACATAAGAAGAAAGAGAAACTGATGAATTCTCAGTGGGAGGATGAGATACTCAAGGCAAGTGAGTATCAGGGAGAAGACTTGATGGATGAAACTTCAAGTGAGGCCAATAGGTCTCATGGTTTTAAAACTGATATTTTGTGTATGTTTGCAGGTGAAAAGAATTAAGATGGGACAACTGGGTCTCATTCAAATGCACATGCACAACTCAAAGAAAGTGTTTCATTTCAGCATGCAGCAAAAAATGAAAGCAGGGAAAGCTTGGCTTATGATGATGGCCAAGAACAGAAAGAGGCAAAGGAGGACATCAAGGAGACAAATTTTATTCTTGAGGAAGATGAAAAGAAGACTATTGAGTACTTTCTGAGTCTCGTAGTATACTTTGAACAACAAAAGGAAGGTTGTACAGAAGACAATCCATATTTTGGTGTTGTCTTAAGTGAAGCTGAATGTTTCCAAGTAAGGCATGAGAAGAAATGCCTTTCAGATAAAGGCAAAGATGAATTATTGCAACAGAAGGAGTTTATAAATTCCTTGTTTAATGATGAAAGTAACCCTAATGGAGATGAAGCGATTATGCTTCATGTG
Source organism: Picea engelmannii (assembly GCA_009831015.1). NCBI lineage: Eukaryota > Viridiplantae > Streptophyta > Pinopsida > Pinales > Pinaceae > Picea > Picea engelmannii. The sequence goes on from ML784348.1 coordinate 276,633, forward strand.
ATGGAATCTAATATTTGTGAAGACCAGGAAGAATTGGCTTACTTGAGTGGCCAAAGGAAGTCTGTTGGAAAAACATCTAGAGTTGTTACAGTGGTGGAGGATCAAAATTCTATTCTGATAGAGGATGAAGAAGTAGTGTCAAAAAAGGATTGGTTTGGTAACAAAGAGAAAGATTGTAAGGATTGTACAGAGTTTTCAGAAGACATTCCAAGTGAGATGGAAGATTTGTGGAATGAGCTCAGTCTTTTGGAGAATAGAATAGCAAGCCATAGAATGAATATTCTGAATGTACAATTGAAGTTGGATGAAGATGAGGCAGATGTGTCTAATGCTAAAGAGGAATTAATCCTATAACTAAAAGACAATTGTCAAGGAACTGAAAGACAATTGTTGGATGTTGTCAAGAAAGAGGAGAAGTGTTATGCTGGAAATAATGGGCAACATAGTGATGTTGTGCTTGTGAGCATTCAAGTAGAAATTTTATTGATGAAAGGAATTGCAAACATTGACAAAAGAATGTATCAAACTTTAGTTGAGGCAGAAGCAGATGCTAGTATACATATTAATGATAAGACTGTTGGTATACAGATAACTGTGAGCAAGTATGTTCCTGCAGTCAGGGACTTGGAGGAAAATTTAATTTTTGAAAGTAAAATTGTAGACAAGGAGCAGAAGAGGGATATTGCAGAGGGAGATATCTTCAAGGATATTTGGGAATTTTGGGTGGCATCAATATCTACAACAATATATGGGACATCATTTGAAGCATGCTCATGAGTAAAAGCAGGAATTGAAGCAAGAAGAGCTGAAGAAAAAAATCAACAGTTTCGAGATGAATGGATAAACTGCAGCAGAGTGCAGTGGCATAGTGAAGAAGACAAGAGTTGTTTGTAGCAACAAACTGAATTGGAAAAGACCATAGGTGAACTATGGGAGCTAATGCAGATACCTAAGAAGAGCTACAACAGAATGAAGAAAAAATTCCACTGTGAAGACGATTGGAAAGTGAAGAACACTGAAGGTAAGGACAATTGAGTATTACAACATAAGGTGTGGAAGCCTGGAAAATTGCAGTGGGAGGAAAGATAAAGATTGAAGGTTCATGATCAGGTGATCATGTTCTTCTTTCTACCTTGAGAGTCTGATGCAGGAGCATTAGCTCTCATGATCAAGTGCTAAAAGTCTAGTTGGACCTTTAGGTCTAGACATTTTCCCAAGGAGGGTTTATTGCAAAAATACATTGTAAGATTTCATGTAAAAGGTGTTTTTATTTGCTAGTACAGGTGTCAATGTAAACATCAAGTTATGTGACAGATCCCTAAAAAAGTGGGATGAGTCGAGATAGAGAGTTTTAGTGGAATTGCAAGAAGATAGGGTTTGTTTGAATGAGTTATAATTTAGTTTTCTTAAAGTAGAAATGGTTGCGTTAGTTTAGGAACTAGTTGCTGGTTATTAGGAAGTCTGTTGAAAGCACTGAATAAGCTCTATTTTGGGAAAGATCTAATGAAAACCTAGGGGGAGAGGATCTAATTGTAAGGCGATAGGTAGCATGCAGGAACTAGAAGAGAGGATGGCCATGAAAAGATAGATCAGGCCACAAATAGAGTTCGGGGTTTCTTTTAATGTGCAGACGCAGTTATTATACTTAATGAAAATGTAGATTTTGTTAAATATATTGTACCCTCAACAGTATAACCGTACACTGCCAGCTGTACTGGACATTTGTACTTTCTATTTCTGTCTTGCTTTGAGCATATATAAGCTCAGCTATTTCCTATTGTTAGTAGGACTTCTGAATCTCTTCAGTTCTGTTCTGTACTTCTTCATACATTTGAATATACTATTCTTTTCTCTCTGCATTTCTCTGTCCTTCACAATTTATCATGGTATCAGAGCTACAGCAGTAAGCCTCTTCACACAGTCGGGAGAGCAACTCGATCCTCACAGCGTAGAGCCTCACGGATCTTGAGAGCACGCGTCACAGACTTTTCACAAGGTTTGGAAAGCTGTCTGCATTACTCTTTAAAGATCACCGTGAGAAGTTAGCGGAGGAAGCAGAGATCGCAGAAGAAGAAACCTGCACGATTTTCTCAAAGAACCGTCAAAGATTGACGCAGAAGAATTGCAGAACGAAAGAAGTTTAAAGAACTTGAAGATTTTGCCTCTATTCGTTAAAGATTCAAGCAGAAGGCAGAATTGTTTAAAGATTCAAGGAAATCGCTCTCATCCATCAAAGATTCAAGCAAATCACGAAGAAATCGTGAAATTATTTCAAATCTTTGAAAGATTCACAATCTTTTCTTCCACGGGAGTAAATTCTGTTAAATTCGGGAAAGAACACGTCAAACACACAAGGAACGACCATTAAAGCTGCAAAATTCATCTTGCGAACAGATCTGAGGTGGGAAAACAGTTCAGAAGGGAACGAGAAAGTGTGGAACAGGCGAAAGCAACTCAGCCGTCCGATCTCTCGCAGAGGCCCGACAGCCGTTGGATCAGCGAGAAAGTGCTCGAGGTTTAACCCTCTAGAGCTCACAGGAGGATTTTTTGGCTTGTGAAATCCCGACGTCATCTTGACCGTCCGATCAAGAGACAGGTGGCGAGATCCTATTCCATCGCAAAATCGGGAATCGGGAGTTGGACGAGCAAAAGACTCTACTCTCCAAAAACCCCGATACGCGAAATCGCGAAATCCCGAAACGATCACAGCCGTCCATTTCAGAGGACAGGTGGCAGCAG
>ML784348.1:283793-297459 GCA_009831015.1 Picea engelmannii
CTTGCTTTGAGCATATATAAGCTCAGCTATTTCCTATTGTTAGTAGGACTTCTGAATCTCTTCAGTTCTGTTCTGTACTTCTTCATACATTTGAATATACTATTCTTTTCTCTCTGCATTTCTCTGTCCTTCACAATTTATCAGATTTATTATGACTGTGTGTTATTGTTTTGCAAATTTGTATGTGACTGTCAATGAAACTGGGTAGAACCATAGTATATGATTCTAGGTATACTATAATGTTGTTAGAGTAGGAATGTTTCAGGGCACGAAGGATTGTAGAGGGATACTATGATTGTTGAGCACAAATGTATAAAGAGGAAGTCTGGGAGTGTATTGACAATTTTAGGCACCTTCTGTCATCTCCTGTTTAAATGGTGAGATGATGATATGCATGGTCGAAAGAGAGACCAAGATATGACTCTGAGTTAGTAAAGTGGTGAAACAAAGTGTTGCTGCCATGAGAGCCAGGATGACTGATTCAAGACGGTGCAAATAATGTATGTAGGTTGGAAACCAGTGAGAATAGAAGGAAGAATAGAACCTGAAAGAGACCGAAGCTATAGAAGCCCTAGAGGTTGAAATCCACTCTGTGATGTGAAGATATGATGACTGTCAAAATATAGTTTTTGACACTCAATCAAAGTAATGGAGATTAAGGGTAATGGAGTAGAGATGTCAGAGGGAACGAATGGTGAATTTTGCACAGAGAAGGTGAGATCAGAAACCGACAGGTTTTTTGTAACTATCCATAGGGTTTCTGTGCAAAGGTAGTTGAAAAAATGGTAGACTTGAAACCGACGGTTCCTATACGTTCTTGAATTGATTAAATGCTGAGAATGTAAAAGACTTGATAACAGAGAAGAGACCATGTTGCATGGCTAGGATTGAAGAGATGCTCAGGTCTATCTCATAGAGTGGTCAAAGAGTTGCCTACAGGATTTGTGCAAGGGAAGCAAAGTTAGAAATCGATGATTTTTGTAAGTTTTGGAAGAAGGTCGAATGGTCTAAGTTTGCGTAGAAAAGAATGGACGGTAGCTGTGCGTTGTGAAAACTGATCGAACGGTGGGAAATTGCCAATGGTTTGAAGAGTCCGGTCATATGGTGAATGTAAGTGACAATGTTTAACACTTTTCAATAGTTGCAATGAGTTTTGTATGAGAAAGCTCTTGATCACAACTTCGTGGTTTGGTGGAAAGTGGAATGTTTCTTTTTAAAGAGAAATGGGCTCTTAAGCCTTAACCGTGGATATATGGATGGTGTGGGTTAAGAACTGTTGGAAAAGTGTTTGAGTTGTGTGTAATAACACTTGAGTATGTAGGTAGTTATATGTAGAATACAAATGACTGATGGTAAGCGCATAAGTTATATGCGAAAGGATTTTATGCTTTGAGAGGGAGGTCTCATGCATTGAGAGCGAGATAAAATAAGCACTCGAGTGTTAGCCACCTGAAAGTTAAAGTGATTTTATTTGACAGAATACTGATAAGCATAGAGGAAGAGTCAAAGTTGGTTAAGGTCCTAAAGATAGATACAGGACTAGAAGTGGTTTCTAAAATATGTTTAGTGAGATTTTAAGGCTAGCTCAGTGTGTATATAAGTGAAGCATACTAGTGCATCCTGGGGTAAGGAATGCCTTAGTTTTGGGGCTTGCATCAATTGGTATTAGAGCAGGAACAAGGAAGTTCTTTTGGTGAAGGCAAGAAGACATACCAATGGTAGTCTATAAGGAAGAAGATTTTTTCATGCAAGTGAAGAAGAGGCTTGTAGCCTAAATACTAGGTTAGTAAGAGATAACTACTTTGGGAGGAATGCTTGTATGCAAGAGGTAGCAGCCATTAGTGAATCATATCAACAGAAGAAGATCACAACCTTAGGAGAAGTGATGAAGGAAACTAGTAAGGGTTTCTCAGACATGAAGAAGAAGAGTGGCCAGGACCTAGTGTTTCAACTGAGGATTGAAATACAAGAGAACCACTGTGTTCTCAAGAGAAAAGGAGTTGTGAGTGTGAATCCTAGAAGGAGCATAGAAGAGTGCTCAAGGAGGTTATAAAAGAGGACCAATACTTGTGAAAGGACCAAGCACAGAGGAGGTTTGGCGAGGTAAGTTGTAGTAGGAAAAACTGTTACTGCAGGGGCTAGTGCAACTCATAGAGGATGAAAGAACTCAAGAAGATGACGATTGAAAGTCATAGCAGATGTTTAGGAGGCAACCAAAAAGTGAAGAAGGAAGATGCCAAGACAAATGGCATATGGAAGAAGATGAATGATGAATAATATGAGAGAGAAATAGCTGAGATGAGAACCCATCTTGATCTATTGATGGAATTCTTACAAAGGAGTGATGAATACCAGAGGTGTGGATGGATCACGAGGAAGAAATTGAAGTGGCATAATATGCATAAGAAATAAAGAGAAACTGATGAATTATCAGTGGGAGGATGAGATACTCAAGGCAAGTGAGTATCAGGGAGAAGACTTGAAGGCTGAAACTTCAAGTGAGGCCAAGAGGTCTCATGGTTTAAAACTGATATTTTGTGTCTGTTTGCAGGTGAAAAGAATGAAGATGAGACAACTGGGTCTCATTCAAATGCACATGCACAGTTCAAAGAATGTGTTTCATTTCAACATCCAACAAAAGCTGAAAGCAATGAAGGCTTGGCTTATGATGATGGCCAAGAACAGAAAGAGGCAAAGGAGGACATCAAGCAAACAAATGTTATGCTTAAGGAAGTTGAAAAGAAGACTATTGAGGACTTTCTGAGTCTCATAGTGGACTTTGAACAACAAGAGGAAGGTTTTACAGAAGGCAATCCATCTTTTGGTGTTGTCTTAAGTGAAGTTGAAGGTTGCCAAGTAAGGCATGAGAATAAATGTTCTTCAGATAAAGAAATAGATGAATTATTGCAACATAAGGAGTTTATAAATTGCTTGTTTAATGATGAAAGTAACCCTAATGGAGATGAAGCAGTTATGCTTCATGTGATGGAATAAGATATTGGTGAAGACTAGGAAGAATTGGCTTACTTGAGTGGCCAAAGTAAGTCTGTTGGATAGACATATAGAGTTGTTACAGTGGTGGAGGATCAAAATTCTATTCTGATAGAGGATAAAGAAGTAGTGTCACAAAAGGATTGGTTTGGTAACAAAGAAAAAAATTGTAAGGATTGTACAGAGTTTTCAGAAGACATTCCAAGTGAGATGGAAGATTTGTGGAATGAGCTTAGTCTTTTGGAGAAGAGACTAGCAAGCCAGAGAATGAATATTCTGAATGTACAATTGAAGTTGGATGAAGATGAGGTAGATGTGTCTCATGCTAAAGAGGAATTAATCCTAGAACTGAAATAAATTGTCAAGGAACTGAAAGACAATTGTTGGATGTTGTCAAGAAAGAGGAGAAGTGTTATGCTGGAAATAATGGGCAACATAGTGATGTTGTGATTGTGAGAATTCAAGTAGAAATTTAATTGATGAAAGGAATTGCAAACATTGACAAAAGAATGTCTCAAACTATAGTTGAGGCATAAGCATATGCTAGTATACATATTAATGATAAGACTTATGTTATACAGGTAACTGTGAGAAAGTATGTTCTTACAGTCAGGGACTTGGAGGACAATTTACTTTTTGAAAGTAAAATTGTAGACAAGGAGAAGAAGAGGGATATTGCAGAGGGAGATATCTTCAAGGATATTCAGAAAGTTTGGGTGGTAGCAATATCTACAACAATATATGGGACAACATTTGAATAAAGATCATGAGTATAAGAAAAAATTGAAGCAAGAAGAGCTGAAGAAAACAATTAGCAGTTTCAAGATGATTGGATAAAGTGCAGCAGCGTGCAGTGGCATAGTGAAGAAGACAAGAGTTGTTTGCAACAACAAAATGAATTGGAAAAGACCATAGGTGAACTATGGGAGATAATTCAGATACCTAAGAAGAGCTACAATAGAATGAAGAAAGTAGTCCACTGTGAATATGATTGGAAAGTGAAGAACAATGAAGGTAAGGACAATGGAGTATTACAACACAAGGTGTGGAAGCCTGGAAGATTGCAGTTGGAGGAAAGATAAAGATTGAAGGTTCATGATCAGGAGATAATGTTCTTCTTTCTACCTTGGGAGTATGATGCAAGAGCATTATCTCTCATGATCAAGTGCTATAAGTCTAGTTGGACTTTTAGGTCTAGACAGTTTCCTAAGGAGGGTTTATTACAAAAAGACATTGTAAGATTTCACGTAAAAAGTGTTTTTATTTGCTAGTATAGGTGTCAATGTAAACTTTAAGTTATGTGACAGATCCCTAAAATAGGGGGATTACTCAAGATAGAGAGTTTTAGTTGAATTGCAAGAAGACATGGTTTGTTTGAATGAGTTATAAGTTAGTTTTCTTAAAATAGAAATGGTTGCATTAGTTTAGGAACCAGTTGCTAGTTATTAGGAAGTCTGTTGAAAGAGTTGAATAAGATCTATTTTGGGAAAGATCTAATGAAAACCTCGGGGGAGAGGATCTAATTGTAAGATGGTGGGTAGCATGTAGGAACTAGAAGAGAGGATGGCCATGAAAAGATAGATCAGGCCATGGATAGAGTTCAGGGTTTCTTTTAAGGTGCAGGCACAATTATTATACTTAATGAAAATGCAAAATTATTATGACTATGTGTTATTGTTTTGTAAATTTGTATGTGACTGTCAATGAAGCTGGGTAGAATCATAGTATATGATTCCAGGTATACTCTAATGTTAGAGTAGGAATGTTTCAGGGCACAAAGGATTGTATAGGGATACTGTGATTATTGAGAACAAATGTATAAAGAGGAAGTCTGTGAGTGTATTGACAATTTTAGGCACCTTCTATCATCTCTTGTTTAAATGGTGAGATGATGATATGCTTGGTTGAAAGAGAGACCAAGATATGAATTTGAGTTAGTAAAGTGGTGAAACAAAGTGTTGTTTCCATGAGAGACAGGATGAATGATTCAAGACGACACAGAGAATGTATGTAGGTTGGAAACTAGTGAGAATAGAAGGAATAATAGAGCCTGAAAGAGACCGAATCTATAGAAGCCCTAGAGGTTGAAATACATTTTGTGATGTGAAGAGATGAAGACTGTCAAAATATAGTTGTCGACACTGAGTCAAAGTAATGGAGATTGAGGGTAATGGAGTAGAGATGTCAGAGGGAACAAATGGTGAATTCTGCATAGAGAAGGTGAGATAAAAACCGACAATTTTTTTGTAACTATAAATAGGGTTTCTGTGCAGAGGTAGTTGAACAAATGGTAGACTTGAAACCGACGGTTCCTATACGTTATTGAATTGATTAAATGGTGAGAATGATAAAGACTTGATAACGAAGAAGATACCATTGGAAGAATATTATCAGTTGCGTGGCTAGGATTGCAGAGATGCTTAGGTCTATTGCACAGAGTGGTCAAAGAGTTGCCTACAGGATTTGCGCAAGGGAAGCAAAGACAAAAAACAATGATTTCTATAGGTTTTGGAAGAAGGTCGAATGATGTAAGTCTGCACAGAAAATAATGGACGGTAGCTGTGCATTGTGAAAAATGATTGAACGGTGGGAAATGGCCAATGGTTTTAAGAGTCCGGTCATATGGTGAATGTGAGTGACAATGTTTAACACTTTTCAATAGTTGCGATGAATTTTGTATGAGAAAGGTCTCGATCACAGTGTCTTGGTTTGGTGGAAAGCGAAATGTTTCTGTGTAAAGAGAAATGGGCTCTTAAGCCTTAACCATGGATATATGGATGGTGTGGGTTAAGCACTGCTGGAAAAGTGCTTGAGTTTTGTGTAATAGCTCTTGAGTACGGAGGTAGTTATATGTGGAAGACAAGTGACTGATGGTAAGTGCATAAGTTAGATGCAACAGGATTTTATGCTTTGAGAGGGAGGTCTCATGCATTGAGAGCGAGATAAAATAAGCACCCGAGTGTTAGCCATTTGAAAATTAAAGTGAGTTTATTTGGCAGAATACTGATAAGCATAGAGGAAGAGCCAAAGTTGCATAAGGTCCTAAATATAGAGACAAGACTAGAAGTGGGTTATAAAAGATGTTTAGTGAGCTTTTACGGCTAGTTGAGTGTGTATATAAGTGAAGCATACTAGTGCATCCTGGGGTAAGGCAGGCCTTAGTGTTGGGGCTTGCATCATGGTCTGAGATCCATCCTCATGGATTCATAGCCATGGCTCAGGGGTGACCTGTTGTTGAGACTTGGACCATCAGTTTTTAAGGTTGGGTGGAATGTTAGGATCTGATCCTAACCCCTCTTCCTGGGTCATTAGTTAGTAGGATATGCTTTCTATGTAATAAAGTCTGACATTAATTAATAAGGCCTAATAAATAAAAGAGAATAAGTCAATGTAAGAAGACCTAATAGAATCTTACATTTCTAGGTAAGATCTTCCTTTAGAAGTTTCCTTAGAAGGTAGAATTAGTATAAATAAGAGTAGGAGGTATTGGATATTTTTTCTTGGAGATTATTGTAATAGAGCTCTGCTCCGCGGGAGGTTTCCCCCTCGAAGAGGCAAGTGAACATTGCTATCTCTAATAAATGTACTCTTTCTGGTTTTATTATAGTATTGTTCTAGCTATAATCTTGTTGTTCGATTACTTGCTAAATATTTATGTTCTGCATATTAATATTCATCTGGTATATTGCAAGTGGTACCATAGCTCCTTCTTGGGCATAAATTGGGAGGTAAATTTTTTTCAGGGTAGAGATGTATTCTGACATTTTTAAGCTACAGAGATTTGTCGTTCCATGCATAAAACCACGATAAGGAATTATACATGCAAGAAATACATTGTTGTCTGCCCTTGTAACCCTTGTTTGTACCCCTTCGAGTGGTAGTGCATCAAACAACACCTGTGTACGAATCAACCTAGATATCCTGAAGCCCTTTGTATTTAAACCAATCGAATGCTTGAATGCTATATTGCCACTAAGAACAACACTTGGGAAGATACTCTCTAGTACCTGGGTAGTTGGGTAGTATGGCTAAGGGCACGATATAACCTCCTTAGTTGGTTCCCTGAGATATTGGGCCGAGTACTACTGTTGGACCCCGCACATATATCAGAGAACTATAACACATGGAAAACCCTTTCCTGTAGAAACCTTGAATACCCTAACCCTTGGGACGAAAACATAAACAAAACAGACAAGATCTATTGTCAGGGAACCATGTCTCCTGTATTCCGGTGGAAAAATTCCTACACATTTCTTCCTGTTAAGCATTTGGCTATTTGGTCACTGCAATATTATTCATATCAGAGTATAACTATGAAGAGTTTGGGGCCATGATGCACCCTTATTTGATACTTGGTCCATTGGATTCCTCTCTTCATTCTGATCACATTGGTACCCTTCATTTTTAAGTCCTTTTTACGTGGACCCAACTCTTTCAGGGACTCCCTTATTTGAGACCTATCCCATTGGATTCCTCTCTTTGTCTTGATCACCCAAGTACCCATCAATTTTAGGCCCATATTTCCATCTCGACACCTCCTCTACTACTTAAGCCTCCACCATGCCTACCACCCTCTCTCAGTCCCAAGAAACCTTAGAGGAAAACGTTTCCAACCTGGAAAAACAAATGGCCTCCATCAATAGCACCTTACAAACCATCCTTGACAAGCAGTCCCATGCTCTGGAGCAACTCCTCAAGAGTAAGAATGTTGAACCCAATCTCTAGGACCCTCAGTCTTCCCATTATGAGTATACTCATTTTTTCTTCTCCCCTTGGGATTCTCCACCCTCTTGGAATAAGGTGCCCAAAGTTGAAATGCATACATTTGATGGTTCCAACCCTGGCGGATGGGTTTCTCAAATGGAAAAATACTTCCCCCTTCATGATATTCAGGATTATGAGACCAAGCTCCATGTAGGGGTTTTGTACTTGGATTAAGAACTCTAGTGGTGGTGGCAGTGGCATAAGAAATGTTATCCAGGACAACCCACTTGGAACATGTTCACTAAAGTAGTTTGTGCCCGTTTTGATAGGGAACCACATTTTTTGGGCAAGCTTACTAATCTGCACCAAACTAGATCAGTCAAAGAATTCACCACGACATTTGAACAGTTGGATATCTGAATTGAGGGCTTATCTGATGAATTTTACCTTGAATGTTTTATCAGTGGCTTAAAAAAATCCATCAAGGCTCATGTGAGCATGCATCATCCTACTACCTAGTTATATGCATGCCAATTAACACTAGATACAGAGACCATCCTTCAGTCTCCAACCATGAAGGCTACATTCCCCAACCATCCTCGCCTTGGGTATATCCCAACTCTGACACAAATCTTGAAGGGACAAAAGGTATCTCCAGACGAAATGGAGGATTGTTGCAAGAAAGGAATTTGCTATTACTGCGATGAAAAGTATTCACCAGAACATAAATTTAAGGAAAAAATGTTCTTCCAGATCGATGCATCAACTTCCTCTTTATATGAAGACATACCATTAGATGAGGCTCTTGAAGCAGAGGATGCTCAACCAAGTGTTCATGCTGAAGATTCTGTTGCCTCCCTAGTGGCACCAAAGGAACCTGTCATATCTCTTCATTCCCTCTCAGGTATTTCGACCCCATAGACATTGAAGATCAAGGGATACATCAAACATAGGCCAGTTATGGTGTTGATTGATAGTGGTAGCACCCATAATTTTATTCATCACAGGCTTGCTGAAGAGACCCATTGCTTTGTCTGCCCTGTTTCTAATTTTCAAATTCTCATCGCTATTGGTGGTATGATGAAGTGTGGGGGCTGTTGTGAGAATGTCAAACTCCAAATGGGTGATTATCACATGAAAATCCACATGTTCTCTATTTCCACGAGGGGCTGTGATATAGTCTTGGGTGTGGAACGGCTTCGCACTATGGGACCATTCAAAATGGATTAATAGGAGTTATATATGAGATTCACCCAAGAGGCTCACACCTATACCCTTCGAGGTATCCAAGCGGGCTCTCCTGAAATCATAAGTTCTCACAGGATGGAAAAATTGTTGAAGAAAGTCCACCATGGTGTGATTTCTCAATTTCATGCCATCCAGGTCACCGACCAGGCCTCTTTGATAGTCCCTCCTAGATTGCAACTAATCTTGGACAAGTACCCCAAGGTATTTTAAGTTCCAATGGATTTACCTCCTTCAGGGGTGAGAATGATCATATAATCCCTCTCTTGTAGGGTAGTCAACCTCCCAATGTATGTACCTACAAGTATCCATTTTCTCAAAAAATGAAATCGAAAAGATGGTACAATAATTACTAGAAGTGGGGGTAATTCACCCTAGTATCAAATCCTATTCTTCTCCTATGGTGATGGTCTTAAAGAAATAAGGTACTTCGCGCATGTGTCCCGATTTTCATGCCTTGGATAAAATGACCATTGAAGATACGTTTCCCATTCTTGTCATTGATGATCTATTGGATGAAATCCAAGGTGCTCGTGTCTTCACCAAATTAGACCTACGCTCTGGTTATCACCAGATTTAGATGGAGGCAGATATTCTGAAGACTGCTTTCAGAACTCATTAGGAAATTATGAATTCTTGGTCATGCCTTTTTGCCTTTGCAATGCCCCATCCACCTTCCAAAGTCCCATGAACAAAATATTGAAATCTTACCTTCGAAAGTTTGTCTAGGTTTTCTTTGATGACTTCCTCATGTACAACTGTGCTTGGGATAACCACCTTCTACATGTGGACAAAGTCCTTCATTTGATGCAACACAACCAATTTCTCTTCAAAAATACCAAATGTTCCTTTGGAGTCAGCGAAGTGGATACTTGGTACACATTGTGGCTTGAGAAGGGGTAAAAGTGGACCCCAAAAAGATACAAGATATGTAGGAATGGCCATGACCCACGGCTTTAAAGAACCTAAGGGGTTTTCTCGGTCTCAAAGGATATTAAAGGAAATTTGTCCACCATTATGGAAAAATTTCTCATCCCTTGACTGAACTTCTTAAGAAGAATGCATTTCATTGGACACCTGCTGTTGAGCAAGCCTTCATAGAGTTAAAGAGGGCCATGTGCACTACTCCTGTCCTAGCCGCTCCTGACTTCAACAAAACCTTTTTGGTGGAATCAAATGCTTTTGGCACTAGTCTTGGTGCAGTTCTCACACAAGATGGTCAATTGGTGGCCTTTACTAGCAAAGCGTTGAGTGGCCGTAATTTGGGAAGATCTACATATGAAAAATAAATGATTACCATTCTCCATGCGGTGCACTCATGGCATCTGTATCTTTTGGGGAGTCATTTTCAGATCAAAACAAATCACCATAGTTTGAAGTATTTTTTGGAGTAGTGGTTATCCTCCCCAGAAAAAAAACAAGTGGCTGACCAAAATGTTGGGTTATGATTATGAAATCATATATAAAAAGGGAAAAGACAATGCATTATCTAGACAACATGAGGAGGATGACTCCCTCTTTTCCTTATCCATATCGATCCCTGCTTGGATTGAAAAAGTACACCAACAGTGAATAAAGAAAATCAAGAATGGCCTTGCCATTCTCACAACAATCAAGATATTGCAACAACTTTAATGTGCACTGGGACTATGTGGGGTGGACTGGCCATTGAATTTGATGTTATCTTTTATTGACCATGTCCTGCAAACAAACTCTACAAAAAATTCCTCAGAAACACTATAAAAAATATTTGAGTCTTTGTAAGACAGATCATTTCTTAGATATATAGATGGAATAATTGCATTACTAAGCATCTGAGCAAAAACATGGCTAAAAGGATTAGGATCCTTCATTACAACACACACCTTACAATGGTAGGAAAATTGTAGTGTGGAGGCGATGACACACATTGCATGGGGTTGTGGGAAACATAACAAGATGTTATAAGTTATAACTTAGTTGTTGATCGAGGACAACGACTTTTGTGGTGAGTTGGTGATTGTCTTTCTTGCTAGGGTAATGGGAAGATCAATTGTGCCCAGGGGACCAACCTTATATTTATTTTACTGAAAGGCACTTCTATAGTTCATTATGGTAGATATGTTGTCACATGGGTAATGCTTACATCATCACATGTCAGTGTCCAAAAGACTATAATACTTGTAACAAATAATAATAGTAATACTATGTTAGCCAAACATAAAGTAAAAATGTATTTCTCTATATATGAAAGGGAGATTTGATATGTACTCAATACAAAAATTGTTGTATAGAGAAATACAAGAGAGATACCATATTTACACATATATACAAATATTATAGATATGATAAATTGTATTTTTACATATACATATATCTACAATTTGTGAGTTTTGAGTTCTAAGTTGAGTGAAACTGCAACCAGCCTAGATCCATCTTAAATGATCAAAATATTTACACCCTAAGTGTTTTTTTCCCTCTTGGTGCTTGATAGATGTGAGGTTAAGATGGATCTATGTTGGTTGAAATATTCAAAACTAATAGGTAACATGGGGTTCCTTGAAATCAAGGATGTGAACTAGTGAGATTGATGTGACAACCACAACTAATCTAGGATCCACTAATCCACTCAAATGTTGATGTAAAATTAAAAATGATCAGCCTCAAACTTTAGGGTAGGATATATCTATTACATCAAAGATGAGTTGGAACAAGGGTTTTAGTTGACTTTTTTCTACTATTTTTGTTTTGTTGTTTTTTCCTCTTCTTTTTTTGGGTTGTTGTTTTTATCAGTTTGGGGTGGTGAGGGTGGGAAGTAGCTGCCCTCCTTGGGGTATCCCCCAATCCATGAGAGACATCCCTTTATTCACCGAAAACATCCCAAAATCTAGGGAGATGTCTAGGTATGTATTAAACATCCCATGTGGCATTTGTCACCATGTGGGCATAGTTGAGATAAGTATGTCCCTAGTGGCCTCAACTCTAGGAGACGTGTCCACTTCCATCTTTGCCGAAAAAATGGAATTCTAGGAGTTCAATGTTGCATAATATTTTTGAATGAAATGTTTTCCTCAAATAGAAAAAGAACACCAAATATTTTTTCTTTTTTGGAAAATGTTAACTTTCATATACGAAAGGAGTTATAAGAAAAGGAAAAACATTTGAAATATTTAACCACGGTTTTTTCATTACAACTTTAAGCATATGTATTAAGTTTGATATAATCTATAGAAACCTTGATATTGTTTATTTTAATAAAGTCATTTCATGCAAAATAGGACATGTTTTTCAAGTATGTTGTAGTATCATATTCAACTAGCTTCAAGAACAACACCATGATTCATAATGGATAAATTTCATGGAACAAATAACAATATTTTCAATTTTTTTTCTTCTACGGATTTTTTTTTGTCATAGATGATTTTAGGGGCGAAATTTCGCTCATGGGCAAAATTTAGGGGCTTCCAATTTTTTATTGGGCGAATTTTTTTGTATTAAAGTGATTTTTTAAAACTTATATCATTAGCCCATAATTTATTTTAGGGGAAAAATCATGTACAGGGTTAGCCCTTGTTTTTAGGAGAGATAGAGGAAAAAAAAAATATTTCGCCCCTGAAATTTGGAGGGACAATCTTCCATTATCCAAATTTCTAGAAGTATGTGAATTTTTGATAGCTTCTTCGCCCTGCCATTGGGTAAAATCAGGGTTTATGGTTTAATTCGCCCAGATTTTGTGGTATGGGCACTGGGTAGCTACATTTTGGCCCTCCCACTTGGTATAAATTGTATGGCATCTGCCCAGTGCCCAGGGTTAAAATCATAGATTTGTTTCTTGTCTGGTTCGTTCGTGAGAACTACATAGTCTACTATCTAGTGACCATCCAGAAAATCTCTAAATCGCCAATGCCCAGTTTACATATATTGAATTTTCGTGTTTATTTCCCCTCGGTGGAACGAAAAGAGGGCAAGAGATGCTAGTGGTGGAGCCGCCTGTTCAGAGTAGAATTTGTTACAGTTATTAGCCTGGTGGTCCTTGGTGTAAGTTTTAAACCTGCGAAGTAAAGCAATGCATATATATTCTTAAGCAATACAGAAATTAATCAATGGCTCATACACAGAATACATAGAGATCTTTACCGGAAACCCTCAACTGGGAAAACCTTTCTCTTTCATTATATCGAATTTCACCATTCGCCATACAATATATACAATGTTTTTAGGTATTCCGTAGATACCAAAACCCTAATCCCTTAATCCAGGATTAATTTACAAATCAGCTAAAAATAGCAAAATCCGCTAAAAATAGCAAAAAACCGCACAAAAAAAATAATTTCGGGCCGTTGCCCCGAACCCCTCGGCCCCGGGCTACCGCCCGGTGCTGAACGCTCCGCGTACTCGGGGCGCTTCCCCGAACCCCGTCGGCCCCAGGCTACCGCCCGGTGCTGAACGCTCTGCGTAACCAGGGGGGGGCATACCTGCCCCCCCCTGGGACCCCCCTAGGAAAGCGCCCGACGCACACGACAGAGCCCTAGGTGAAGGGATCGTTAGACGCAGTCGTCATATCTGACGCACCCACACACACACACATGCAAATAATATAACAGATACCCAACATTCTCCCACTTGTTGTTTTCTTTGCATCCAGGGGTCCAGGGGATTATATAGTCAACAATCCAGGGCAACAATGCCCATTGTTACTCTACACCAAGAGAACTTTTCTGTGCTCACAGACTTTGTCAATGAATCT
>ML784348.1:334381-371386 GCA_009831015.1 Picea engelmannii
TTCATTTATGTCCCTACACATTTCTTCACCTTCATCAAGAGTCCAAGTAGGATTTTCTGGAGGCTTATTTGGTGTAGAAGTTCCCTTTTTTGGTGGAATGTTGGCCAAGTATCACTTTTGAACCTTGATTTTGAGGTGGTTCTACTAGACAATATTTCTTCTATTATAACTCCAAATTTTCGGCCCTTCTTGGTATGAAACTTTCTTTTATGTAGTTCTCTGATAATTTTTCGCTGCAATGCCATAGGTCTGATCAAAATTGGATGTGCCAAGTGGAATTTATGGTAACTTCCCCACAACTTGCTGATTTTTGGCCTTTCCAAAAGATATCACTTGTATAGCGTGCTCCGCACAAAATAATTGATATAAAATTCTGAAACTCACACCAGAAATACTACAGTCTGTCCACATTCAAATGAAACCAGTCCCACTCAATTTGGATGCTCTAGGAAGAAGTTATGATTGTTTTACCTGGAACACCTTCTTGAGACTAGTCAATAGGACTAGTCAGATACCCTATCTTACACAGGGTGTATCTACAAATTTAAGATGATCCAGAAGATGAAATTTTTACCAAAGATACCTTACTAATTTTTGTAAATATCCTCTGGATTTTAGGGTCTGAAACGTTACAGAAAAGTTTTTATAGCGAAAATTCTGCAATGACTCAGTTCAAGATGATTCCAGAAGCCTATCTTGTACAGGATGTATCTCCGAAAGTATAAGGACTCAAGAGCTTAATTTTGAACCCAACGTACCTTAATCCGTCTACTAAATATCCTCCAATCCGTTCCTTCTGAAACGTTGTAGAAAAAAAGTTATAGCAAAAATACCAAGGTGTCTGATATGTAGCAGCAAAACCCCAAGACCTTGAGCTCTAATACCATATGTTAAAAACCAAATATCAATATAGCATAGAAAAACCTCACAAAAAGTACTCAACGCCTTGAAAAAGAGATAATTTCAGATAATAAGCCTCTTTGAGGGGGCAACCTCCTTTTACCCCACTTAAATGTTCAAGTCCAAGATGATTCAAAATGAAAATGTCTCCTTGGTATATATAGGAGACTAGGAGGTATAATTACAACTAATGACCTAAAGTCGACATAAATAAAATAACATTACTAATATAATATGCCCCAATTAAGGGGTAATGAGCCAATATTAGGGCTTAACAACGATACTCTTCATTTATTGTTGTATCCCAATTTGGATGACTTGAAGCTTCTGCAAAAGTCTCTGAAACTTGAGCCAAAAGAGAATAGGCTCGCTGGAACTGTGAACATGTTTGATGCTGATATGAAGGATCACCGACAAGACCACCAATTGATTCTTGTGTTGAACAAACCCATCTAGGAAGCGGTGGAACTGGTGCTGGTTCAGGTTCAAAGGAATCATCTGGAGGAAGGTGAGTAGGTGGAGGTGGATTTTCATTCTCACTGTCATCATTTGAAGAATAACCAGAATAGGAACAGAAGAAGGCACAAACACCGAAGATGGATCGCAGGCCAAAGAAGACACAATCACCGTATTAGGCTCACAGGCTAAGAGATTTTCATCAAATTTAACATCTCTTCTAATAATAATTTCATTACAATGTGGTTGAGGAAGTCTATAAAATTTGACATCTTCAGAATAACCAACAAATATACGCTTCTCACTTTTAGGCTACAATGCTTTCCTTTTCTCATCATGAATGTGAGCCCATGCTATACTACCAAATACACGAAAGTGACTTACATCTGGTTTAATTTTAGTCCAAGCTTCTTCCGGTGCTATATTTTTAAGACCCTTTATGGGAGTGCGATTGACCATGTAATTTGCACAATTAATTGCTTCCGCCCAATAGTTTAGAATTAATCCCTTAGATTGGATGATACAATTATCCATTTCTTTTAATGTATGGTTCTTTCTCTCAGCAAAACCATTTTGTTGTGGTGTATATGGAACAGTGTGTTGCATTTGGATGCCCTGTGTAGTGCAGTAATTTGTAAAATTATTGTTCACATATTCACCTCCATTATATGTTCTTAACTTTTGAATTTGATGTCCAGATTGCTATTCTACAAGGGCCTTGTAGGCCAAAAACTTGTCAAAAAATTCGCTCTTAAGTTTTAAGAAGTAGACCCAAGTACAGCTGGAAAAATCATCAATGAAAGTTAAGAAATACTTGCACCCAGAAAAAGAAGGAGAAGAAAGTGGACCACACAAATAACTGTGAACAAGCTACAAAGGGCCCGAGGCGTGCCGAGAGGCACGTTTTTCAAAACTGTCCCGATGATGTTTTCCTAGAACACAACGGACACAAACACCATCTCTGCATGAAATAGGAGGAAGACCAGTCACCATCTGTTGATTACATAGTTGCTGCAATGAGCGATAGTTTAGATGACCAAACCACTCATGCCAAAGTTTGCTCAAGTTATCATTATGAGCAACAAAAACTGATGAAAAAGATGATGATCCAAAGTTGTCAAACTTGTACAACCTGGTAATATCATCAAAAATTCTAGTTGCAAGAACATGCTTCGGATCTTTTAGATCCTTGATTACAACTTGGTGAGGTGAAAACTCTACGGTTTTACCTTCACCTGAATGAGTGATTTGATATACTAATAGAAGTTTACAAGAAAGACTTGGAACACATAATACATCATTGGAATGAACATTATCTACTTGAAATGTTCCAGATCCTACAACACTAAGATATCTATCATCACCAACAAATATCTTCTTGTTGTTACATTCATTTAGAGCAGAAAAAATGTCTTTATCCTTAGCCATATGATAAGATGCTCCTGAATCAATAAGCCACTCATTAGAAGAAGAAGTAGAAGTTGTATTGAAGGAGAAACTAAAGCGGAAAGTGCATGTCCATGAAAACAAGAAGAAGTAGAATCAATACTGATGTTGTGCTTCTTCATTGTTGCTTCTAAACCTGACATCTTCTTGAAACATTTGGACTCATCATGACCATATTTATCACAAAAGTTGCAATGTCTGTTAGTCTTCTTATTTTTATATTTTGCTCCTTTGTCACCATTAGGAGCTGAATCTGTTTGAGCGGGTTTGGGACCCTTATGTTGTTTGTTGTTGTAGCGAGGATGTTGCTTCTTGGGATACTTGGGTTTATCTTTCTGCTGGGCAACTAAGGTTTTTTTGGAGGTACCTACAGTGCTGATCACTCCAAGTTGTATAAGTTTATCTTCCTCTCTAATCAAAGCAACACAAAAGGACTCAAGAGTGGGTTTTTGATAATATTTTCCTAGAGCCTCTCTCATGGCATAAAAGGTAGATAAAAACACAAAATATGTACTACCTAGCTTAGAAAAAATAAGATAGATGCAACGCTCTTCCTCCATTTCTATCTCACATTCTTCACATAAAATTTTGAGTGTTTTAAACTTAGATAGATAGTCTCCAAGGCAAGAAAAATCACTTGGACTTAAGGTTAGTACTTGATTCTCTAACTGTTGTGCTCGAATAATATTGAGTTTACCAAACATGGATTCAATCTTTTCCCAAGCTTCAATGGGGTCATCAATTTTTTTAAGGTGAAACCTTAAATCAGGAGAGATGGACATTCCAATTAGTCCACGTTCTTCGTCACTCATATTAGTCCATTTGAATTTCTTATCATCATCAGTGGGTTCTTTTTCCTTTCCCAAGGTAATCCGGTACAAGCCTTTACTTCTTAATAAATCTTCCATATGAGATTTCCATTGGAAGTAGTTGGTGCTGGTAAGCAAGAGATTACTTGTAGAAACCATATTAAATATGCAGATAATATGGATTTAAAAACTAAAACTGATGATCTGGATGGAAATATCTCGAAAATTTGTGCGTTTTTAAAAAAAATGGCACTGAAAATGGACTTCGGATGTGAGAGTTATGCCCTTTAAAAAAAAGGCATAAACGGTAATCAAAGGACCACGTGATAGTGTAAGTTGCTTTATGAAGTGACCCACTTTTATAAAGAGAAGTAGGGATCACCTTTACAATGAAGTTACTTTATAAAAGAAAAGCTGCATGCAAAATAAATAACTCTAAAATAAAATATTAAAGCTACTTATAGTGATTCACTTTTATACTTGAAGTGAAATACACTTTACAATTTGAGCATGAAAATTTTCAAAAAAAGTAACAAAAGAGAGACTTGAACTTAAGACCTCTTACTTAATAAGACAACTTTTAACCAAATGGTCTAGCAAAACATATTGTATTTTTTAGGAAGAGGATTGGGGGTGTTTTTGTTGTCGAAGACAACCTTGGAGAGCGTGCTAAAAAAAAACTCTTTTCATGCAAGAAAAAAATTCCGCTTCTTGATGACAATAATGTTAGATCTCGGTTAGCTTACCCAAAAGATGCACCTTTTCCTATCTGTTTTTGATTCACCAAGATCGCATAGGGCATGGGGCAAAAAAAATACGTAGATCTAAAAGAGTAGAAACCAAAAAATAAATAATACAAAACCAAATTAAAACCAAAATAATACTCTGCAAAAATTAAAAAAATACGTATGCAGGCTTTATACCTCCAGATCTGACTAAAATGACTGTATCTTGGGAAAATGGAAACCTTTCAAGTGAAACAAAAAGTGTTCCTAAATGAAACGAGCGCTCCGGACACAATGGAACAGTCCTCTCAACTCAAAATGCATGGAAATGATAGAAAATGTGAGGCAACTCGGCTTCATGATCTCGATCTACAACATGAGCGGGTCTTCAAATAGGCTCTGATACCATGTTCGAAAACATAGGTATGTCAACAGAGGATGAACACCTTCAGTAAGCACTCACATAACCAGAATAAATATCAACACATCAATGTTTTCACGTGGTAAAACCCCTATAGGGAAACATCCACGACCCTAGCCAACATGGCCAATTGGAGCAGTTTATTAATGCAAAAGAAAAATATGACAGATAGATTTTGCAAGAGATTTTGTCACAATCGATCATCGACAAATGACCCTCCATTCTCTTTAAATAGAGATCATGGACCAATCAGGTGTTAAACCACAGATCAATGGCTATTAAGATCGAGGAGAGTATGAACCGTCATATCACTCTATGTTGGGAACATATTGTGACCGTCAGATTTCCTAACTACAAATGCATACTAAAGAAACACACTAAGAAACACACTTTTACCTAATGACACATTAGACCAAGTATGTCTTAACTAACTCCTAAGTGTCTAAATATCCTAACAAATATTACTTAATATATAGGAACTGAGGTTAATTTCTACAATATAAAAAAGGACCATCGAGGGCAAGCCACTGCTATATCGACTCTCCAGAGTATCAAAATGACCTTTGGATACAAAATTCCTTTAAAGGACATAACCTACAAATGTTGGCCCTAGAAACACTCATATGTAGGTAAATATTCAAAGGTGTAGAAATATTCATAAAGCTTAAATTTTGTAGTCCAACATGACACCTAAGATATTTTGGAGTAATCTCATTTGGATGGTTTTAAAGTATCCAAGCCAACAATGTAGATCATGGGCCCCAATTGTAGTTTTTTGATGACATTCTTTTGGCTGGTCAATTTTTACAAAGAAGAGAAAGCATCTATTAAGAGAGTATACAGAACTACCAATTCACATCATGACATGAAGTGATGTGAAAACTAAAAATTATTATTTTTTTAATAAGTCATAAGGGATTCAAAAGAGAATCCACAATCCTCTTTAATTTCAAATGGTATCTTTGTCCACTAAATAATATTTAGGGGCTCCACTCATGGAAAAAAATCATGGATTGTTGAGTTGGAAAGAGTTGAGGGGCTCCACTCTTTCCAATTCAAGTGATTATAGGTCGAACTTGCAGAGCAAATCATTTGGGTATAGTGGACAAGTGTTGCATATTACGTGAGGAATTTGTATGTCATCAACTTAGCTGAGATGCATTGCATGATATTGTGTGTGTAGGTCAACTCATAAAATTTGTTTAATAAGATGATTTTATTAATCTCTTTCCTACAAATGACTACAAAAGTAAGTCAATGGGACTCAGAAATACAATTTAATACAAGTACATGGTGGGTGTGAAAAATAAACTCCTATCACTAATCTACGTAAAAAGAAAATAGATAAAGCGCTAAACTATAGTACCCAGAAATAATATAGATACAATACGCATGTCAAACATAATATGTTGATGACAAAAAAAAAAAAAAATGACCACCCCTATCTAGTCAAACTAGGGGAAAGAGGTGTAACGTCCTCCTCGTTACGACAACCATTCTAGTGACAGGTGCAAATTTTTTTTTTCTTTGAAGTGTGTGCGCACGTGTAGAAGTAACAACACACCTAACTATATGACGCCACTCGACAACCTACAAGACGCAACCATGACAAGGCAAAACTGAAGGCACACAACGAGTAACTGCAACAATATATGATCACATGCATAAGGCGCACAACACAACATTAAGACATACTGGGGTGCACAATAAGAACAAAGAGGGAAAAATCCATGGTGTTAGGGTTACTATTTCTGCACAGGAAAGCAGGGCGTTTAGTCTTATGTCTTCTCGAAAGAAGATTAGACAGGCTCTTGGCTGACTGCTCAGGTAGAAACTAGTAACCCAACCTAGAACAATACGCAAGCAAGACGATCACAACAAGACGACCCCGACACATCACAGTGACAACAAGCGATAAACGCCCCTAGACATGAGGCGTACATCCAGCAACTGTAATCCAAAAATGACACCGGGTGTTAAGTAAAGTACAGTCACAGATGGAAGAATCCAACAATAGAGTTTACCATTTCTGCACAGAAAAGCAGGGCTTTTAGTCTTATGTCTTCTCGAAAGAAGATTAGACAGGCTCCTGGCCGACTGCTCAGGCAGAAACTGGTAATCCCTGTCAGGTGTGTCGCAAGAGTGGAAACCCTGCCTTTAAAGGGCCCGAGACTCTTGATACGGCACTGGATCCTTTACACAGAAAATATACACAGACATATATGCTAAGGCTACTGAAGGTGTCTATACCCTGCCGGACCTAAGCCGACCACGCCTCTAACTGGATACAATCAAGTACGACATAAATAAGAAGTACGATTGCGCCCCTTATGGAAGGCACGTGACCAGGACTCTGACAACGAACACCCAAGTTCAACATTATCTAAAAGAACAACCACCCTAATATATTATCCTGGGGGTAATTTATGGTACGTAAATCCAGGTTATTGCACCACACATGTCATTAATCAATAATTAAAAAATTACAATAACACTGTCATGAAACATTAACCATCTATCATTTATGTCACAATCCGGACCATGATTTTACAATTATCATACCTCTTATATGCTACAACCACTAAGTTCATAATGACCTTACAAGATGAAATCGTTCACTAAGGTCCAATAGTAATGCACTAAAATTGACATCATATTTACAAGTGGCATCATATTTGAAAATTCAATACAACCTCATATTAAAAAAAATGGCAGTATATAGAGTAACCACATTCAAGATAACAATAATTAAGAAGGACAACAATTGAAAATGACAAGAATAATAATGTAAGGAAAGGTCAATATTTAAGGTATCCATTTAAAAGAGAATAATAGATAGCGACATGTTTTCCATGACAAATTTTTAAAAGCAATCTCATCGTCATAAGTACAACAACATCACATCTATAACTTACATCATGTTTAATATATCAGTATGACATCAAGATTTGAAATGACAATATGTGGCCAAACAATATTTAAATCGATCATTTTTAAAATAACAAAATTTAGAAAGGACCTAAATAACAATAATAAAAATCGCCAATATTGAAAATAGCCACATTAAAATGACAGTACATAATTTCACCTCCTAATTATATATTAAGAGTGACACTAACATTTAATAATTAAAAGCAAGGATATCACCCTTACATTACCATTACAATATTATAACTTATTTAACATTTTCACAACCTTCCTTACAATAGCATAACTAGACAATTGTAGTACAATGTGTAATATCTGATGTGTGGTTGAAGATAGCTATAATAAAGGCAGAACGTTTCACATAGAACAACATAATTAGTAGTGAGGAGTACATACATACGTATTGACAATGATTGGATATATTTAGACAATGATGTAATTTTAATTATCATTTTAATTGAATGTGCTAAATCTTGTTAAACAAAATGAGCTCTGAACCATGTTGAAGACTGACCCAACCCTCTACCTTGATAATACCATTACATTCAACAAGAAGGCGAGGAAATTACGCTGCATGGTTACCACGAACAAAAGGAAACTATAAAGAGAAGATCAAGGATAGCCAGGCAGTTCGCTTCATTCCAACAGAGTCGCATTTACAATAACAGGACCCCACAGTTAGCAATGAATGGCGATTTGAACAGAGGTCCCACCAGGGCGTAAAAAGGGAAAAATTTATACCGAAACACAAGGAAGGGAATTTACAAAAACGGTCGGGCAGAAACACCCTTTCTTACCAGCGATTCAGGCGTAATAAAAGCGATTATGACAGCAACGAAATAACAAAATACTGGTGGGTGCAGTGAGGGGATTTAATCTCGCGGACAGAGGTCGTCAATAGATACAACAATAAGGACGCAGAATGGGGTTCATGCAGACAAAACGCAGTCTGTAAGGTTGAAAAAAACGTTCACTGGTTTACCTTAATGCCCCCTCTGCATAGTAAAAATCGCCCATACTCATACGTGACACGCAGGTCAATGTAAATGCCCATGCACGCCCATACACGCCCACAAATCTATGACCACGCTGTGATAACACTCTCGCTGTAAAAAAACAAAACACCCATGCACTCTGTAAAACGCACACAGGCTTAAATGCATCAACAGAAGAGGAAACGCCCAACAGTAAACAAATCGCAGAGGGGATAAAACGCCCATTAAAAACCATTTCTCACTGTATATAGCAACGCCCATTGGCGGAATCGCTCAATGTGTAAAACCAAAAATGCCCAACAAGAATGGCTCGATGTGTAAGGTAAAAATACTGAATAATGATGGATCGTTGTGTAAAGTAAAAAAAACGCCCAATAAGAATGGCTCTCGGTGTATAGTAAAACGCCGAAAAGGATTGCTCGCTGTGTAAAGAACGAACGCCCAACATGACAGTGGCTAAAAACACCCAATACACAATGGAAAAAACGCCCAAAAGCAAACGAAAAATGCAACTCATTAATCCCTTTAAAACGTAGACCAAAATGCCCCAGACGCCTTGCCAGAAGATAACGAAATGACGGAAGATAAATCAAAATTCCAGGTTAAATTGATTTGCCAGAAGATAAACAATTTGCCAGAGGTAAATGAATTGCCAGGTTGAACGTTTTAGATTTTCCAGAACTAGTTTTTTTTTTCCCCTTTTCCTTTAGAAACCATTAATAAAGACGAATCACCAGAAACAATTTAACACTAACCATTTATAAAGCGAAATTGCCAGGAACAAGTTTTTCAGCAAGACATCAGAACATTTTAACACTAACCATTTATAAACAATTTTGCCAGAATTAAAATCATACCGTTGCCACTCGCCCGCTTCGGAAGACGTCCCGCGCTCCATGCCGCATCCGCTCTCCTCACCGCTCCCGCTCATTGACTGCAGAAATCTCACCAGTACCTCCCAGCCAAACGCTAGGGGTACTCTTCTTCCCCCTTAGCCCCCCGAGCAGTAAAGGGGCCACAGAAGATCCAGAGATAAGACTAGCTTCTCAGCTCGCCTCCAAGGCTGAGCTACCACTCCAATACAGCTGAGATAAACCCAACTCCTCACAAGCAATCCATCAAGCCTCAATCCAGTAGCGTAACATTACGCTAACCGTTCATCCTTTCTTCCTTCTTTTCCCCTTCTTTTATAGAAATTTGAGACCCACCTACTTTCCTAAATCATTATTAATTTAATTTTTAATGACAAACCTCTAAACATTCTCTGTCGTCCAAGTGTCACTCATCCCCCAATGTTTCTCCAAATTAATTTCTTTAATTTAAATAAAGGACTCATTTCCCTCACTCCCCCTAAAGTCGCTCCTAAAATTTCTCCTAGGGTTCCTAGATCCCCTCTCATGTTTTTAATAACTTTCCTAAAATGAAGTTTCTGATTTTTAGTAACTCCTTAAATGCTGATTCCTTTTCGCTTTTTACCCTATGTCTCCTACTTTCCATTATTAAGTTTCCTTTATTACAAGTTCCTCATTTCTATTTTTTTTTTATTTCTCTCTTTTTATTATTATGATTTTTTTTTTAAACCCAAAATGATAAATGCGCTTAATAGTCTTTTCAATATATTTTTAAAATCCTAAATTCTTATACTCCCATTCTTTAATAATTTTAATTCTTCTTTAAATTTAAAAACCCTAGGTTTCAATTAATTTATCCCCCTCATTACTTTACCCCCCCCCTTAGTTTAAGAAGACTTTAACTAACACATAGGAGGGTTTTAGTTTACGCCCTTAGGTTTGTTTTTGTAGGACCTTTTCTTAGGGCTTATCAGAATTTTATCTTTGAGATGTTTTAAATTTAGGTTTAAATTGAACTAGGCGACAATTTGTTAGGGGAGTCATTTTTTTTAAATTTTTATCAGGCGTTAAGGTCTTAGGGTCATCTAGGTTGTCTCATCATCATCATCATCAATGCGACGTGCCCTTCAGGACGCACTACGTGCTCCAAGGGTGCCACTCGCCTCGACTGCTTCTGTTGCGCGACATGCCCTTCAGGATGCACCACGTGCTCCAAGGGTGCCACTCACTGACTTGTATTTCTTTGCGCAACGTTCCCTTCAGGATGCACCACGTGCTCCAAGGGTGTCACTCGCTGACTTGATGGATTGGTAGACATCTATAACCCCTGGAGTCAACACTCCGCCAGGTGAACTTGTGGGAGACTAAGGGCTCTAAGGAATAAGGCCCCCGCCTTATTGCACGCCCCTTAGAATCATCGTGAGCGACTGTCGCAGTCTTCCCTCACGACATCGTGGACCCTCTCGAACTAGGTAATCGTTAACCTACAGTTTGAGCCACGACGGGAGTGCTAGTAGGCTGTGGCAGGGCTGCTGTCCACACCTCTCCCTCAACCTCTCTGGAAATCATGTGTGGCCCCTTTACTCCATATGTGAGTCTTGTTCGGAAAGCTATCGTCAGCCTGCATCATCAACCATCATGTCAGATCATGGCAACAACATCTCATAAAATCAATAGCATAACATCAAAACAAAGCAATATCACCGTAAATGAAACAACCCAAATAGCCCACTCCCTGACTCAATCTGGAGTCCAAGGGAGTTCCACCGATGCCTCTGCATCCTCATGGTCAAAACCCTGCACACTCAAATAAACTGAGTCAATAGCACCTGCATACAATAATAGTAAAACATCCTGTTCATCAATCATAGCGCGTAATCATCAAGGATAAGTGTTTTATCATCATAAAAATCCAGATCACTTGCGAACAAGTGTCCTCAAAGAATAAGTTTTGTAAGTGCACCAGAGCGGGATGTTACAAGAGGGAGCATGTCAAGACACATCAGAGCTATAAGTAGAATGAGGGAAGGAAGAAGAAGGTGGTTCTCCAATAGAATCATAAATCACAACAAAGGAGTCAATCCAGAGATAACCCTACACTGAAGGGACTAAGATGTGTGATCTTGGGAAAAATCCAACTTTCTAGAAAAACTCTCAAAAGAGTGGAGAGGCAAGTAGTTTAACTATGGTATGAGTGAAGCCTTCTTGAGAACCTTAGGGGAGCATGTGTAAGGCCTTTGGAGCTAAGCCTAGGCAAGTTCCCTCACACCATGCGAGCAACCGAGACCGAACAACAAAATGACAGGTCAAGTAGTGAGCTCGACATACACATTGATTCACTCTTACTTATAATGGGTGAGTAAGACGTCTTGGGCGTGCAACACACCGAGATGACCCTCCTCGAAGACTTGAAAAAAATTCTAAGTGTAAGGTGCGACATGCCTTGTAACATAAGAAACCAATAGAGAAAGTTAAAGCTTTGGTGCAACAATACGACGAGGAGTTGACTTGAGTTGTGCGCAAGGTGCACCCAACTTGCACGCACATCCAATGAGTCGGCTAGGACGAGGTATGCGACACACATACTTGGACGAGTTAGATAGATGAGTCAAGTGGGTGCGCATGCCCGACATGAATTGGTTGAACATAGATGTGAGTGCCCAGTTGAATGACTTGGCGGGTTAGCTAGAAAATCATGTGGGTGATCGACGAGTCGACTTGGTGAGTTATGTGTGAGCGTGCACTTTGAAAGTCAGTGAAGGCACTTTATGTGGGCAAATCATATGGAGTGGAGTGGGTCATCTCACCCACATGCTAATATACACGACGATCCATATAGGGTGACCAATTCATATGTATAGAGAGTGAGGGAGAGTCATCGAGGCATCGGAAAATCAACGAAGAGATCAAGCACAAGACAAGCAACCAAAACAAAGTTTGGAGGACATATGAAATTTGGTTAAGTGTTGGCCTATGGTGGAAATCGAAGGAGCCAAGAGGATGTGTTTTGGAGTGGTTTGGGGCACGACCATATGGTTGGATGGGTCACCTGGTGTGACTCTTCTACGAAGAGAATTTTCTTGACACATAAAAGTCTAGGTTAGGCTAACAAAGTTTTGTACATAATTGGTGAGGCGGTTGGGACAGAGTTGGGTGAGTTTGTGTGATGAAAAAGGCCGCAAGTCTGTTGGTGAATCAGGTGGAAGTTGACTTGGTGAAGTATGTGGTAGAGTTCGACATGGATTTGAGGCAAAGTGTGTGAAGGGCATTGTGACTCGATGAAAGGTGTGGGTGACCGTAGGATTGTGAAGTTGATGAGGTGCGACTTAGGAAGAATGAAGATGAGCGAACGTAAGTAGTGAACGAGAGTTAGGAGTGAAGGTGAAACAAAGTCTACAATGAGAGTTGTGATGAAGGGAGGACTCCCAACCACAGGTCGAGTTGTATCGCAATAGGTGTATGCAACAAGGATTGTATATATCTATTGAGACACATGTTCTTGTGAATCATTTGGTTCGTTGTATGAGCTACTCACTCTTGTAAACTGTTGTATGTCGTAATTTTTTTTTAAGTGTAAGGTCATACTGAGGCTGCTTGATTTTGCACAATATGTTGGTTGTGTACATGTGTGTATTGTTTACTTGTGCAATTGTTCTAAGTGTTGAATGTAATCATAGTCTAAATTGATAAAGAGGGAAAGCTAACACGTGCCAACCTTCCCCCACTATGGAATGATGTTGTTAGAGATGCACTCGTGCTTGTGCAAGAGGGAAACCTGGCAGATGCCACCTTTCCCCCACGATGGAATGATTTTGTTTGAGATGCGCTCATGCTTGTGCAAGAGGGAAAGATAACACACACCATATTTCCCCCACGGTGGGATGATGCTATCCGAGATGCACTCATGCTTTTGCAAGAGGCAAAGCTAGCATGCATGAGATTTCCCCCATGGTGGGATGATGTTGTCCGAGATGCACTTGTGCTTGTGCAAGAGGGAAATATAGCACACACGAGATTTCCCCCACGATGGGATGATGTTTCCCGAGATGAACTCGTTCTTGTGCAAGAGGGAAATCTAGAACACGCTAGCTTTCCCCCATGGTGGGATGATGTTGTTTGAGATGCGCTCGTGTTTATGCAAGAGGGAAATCTAGCATGCACTAGATTTCCCCCACGATGGGATGATGTTGCCCGGGATGATCTAGTGCTTGTGCAAGAAGGAAAGCTAGCACACACCAGCTTTCCCCCGCAGTGGGATGATGTTGTTCGAGATGAGCTCGTGCTTGTGCAAGAAGGAAAGTTACATTGTGCTAGATCTCCCCCACAGTGGGATGATGTTGTCTGAGGTGAATTGGTGCTTGAGTAAGAGGGAAAGCTAGTATGCACTAGCTTTCCCCCACAGTGGGATGATGTTGTCCGAGGTGAGCTCATGCTTGTGAAAGTAGGAAAGATAGCATGCACTAGATTTCCCCCATGGTGGGATGATGTTGTCTGAGGTGAGTTGGTGCTTGTGTAAGAGGGAAAGCTAGCACACACTAGCTTTCCCCCACGATGGGATGATGTTTCTGAGGTGAGATCGTGTTTGTGCAAGGGAAAGATAGCATGCACTATCTTTCCCCCACGGTGGGATGATGTTGTCTGAGGTGAGATCATGCTTGTGCAAGAGGGAAATATAGCATGAAATATATTTCCCCCACGATGGGATGATGTTGTCTGAGGTGAGATCATGCTTGTGCAAGAGGGAAATCTAGCACACACTAGCTTTCCCCCATGGTGGGATGATGTTGTCCAAGGTGAGCTCGTGCTTGTGCAAGAGGGAAATATAGCACGTGCTATATTTCCCCCACTATGGGATGATGTTGTCCAAGGTGAGCTTGTGCTTGTGTAAGAGGGAAAGCTAGCACATGCTAGATTTTCCCCATGGGGGGATGATGTTGTCTGAGGTAAGCTCATGCTTGTGCAAGACAGAAAGGTAGCACATAATAGCTTTCCCCCATGATGGGATGATGTTGTCTGAGGTGAGCTCGTCCTTGTGCAAGAGGGAAAACTATTACACGCCATATTTCCCCCACGATGGGATGATGTTGTCCGAGGTGAGCTCATCCTTGTGCAAGAGGGAAAGCTAGCACGTGTTAGATTTCCCCATGGTGGGATGATGTTTTCTGAGGTGAGCTCGTGCTTGCGCAAGAGGGATGAAACATGCTAGATTTTCCCCATGGTGGGATGATGTTTTCCGAGGTGAGCTCGTGCTTGTGCAAGAGGGATAAAACATGCTAGATTTTCCCCACGGTGGGATGATGTTGTCTGAGGTGAGCTTGTGCCTGTGCAAGAGGGAAAGTTAGTATGCACTATCTTTCCTCTGCGGTGGGATGATGTTGTCCAAGATGAGCTCATGCTTGTGCAAGAGGGAAAACTAGCACACACTAACTTTCCCCCACGGTGGGATGATGTTGTCTGAGGTGAGCTCATGCTTGTGCAAGAGGGAAAGCTAGCACACACTATCTTTCCCCCATGGTGGGATGATGTTGTTCGAGGTGAGCTCTTACTTGTGCAAGAGGAAAGCTAGCATGCACTAGATTTCCCCCATGGTGGGATGATGTTGTCTGAGGTGAGCTTCTGCTTGTGCAAGAGGGAAATATAGCACATGCTAGATTTCCCTCATGGTGGGATTATGTTGTCCAAGGTGATATTCTCTCTGTGCAAGAGGGAAACCTAGCGCAAACTAGCTTTCCCCCACAGTGGGATGATGTTGTTTGAGGTGAGCTCTTTCTTGTGCAAGGGATGATGTTGTCTGAGATTCACTCCTCCTTGTGCAAGAGGGAAAGCTAGCATGCGCTAGCTTTCCCCCATGGTGGGATGATGTTGTTCAAGATGTGCTCTTGCTTGTGTAAGAGGGAAAGATAGGACGCACTAACTTTCCCCATCAGTGGGATGATGTTGTTCGAGATGCGTTCTTGCTTATGCAAGAGAGAAAGATAGAACGCGTTAGCTTTTCCCCACGGTGGGATGATGTTGTTAAAGATGCGTTCCTACTTATACTAGAGGGAAAGCTAAAATGTGTTAGATTTTCCAAGCAAGAGAGAAATCTAACATGCACTAGATTCCCCACTGGTGGGATGATGTTGTTCGAGATGCACTCCTGCTTGTGTAAGAGGGAAATCCATAATGCGCTAGCTTTCCCCCATGGTGGGATAATGTTGTTCAAGATGAATTTCTGCTTATGCTAGAGGGAAAACTAGAACATGTTAGCTTTTCTCAATGGTGGGATGATGTCGTTCGATATGCACTCATGCTTGTGCAAGAGGGAAAGCTAACATGCGCTAGATTTCCTCCATGGTGGATGATGTTGTTCACGATGCGCTCCTGCTTGTGCAAGAGGGAAAGCTAGCACACGCTAGCTTTCCCCCATGGTGGGATGGTGTTGTTCGAGATGCACTCCTACTTGTGCAAGAGAGAAAGCTAGCACGCGCTATCCTACCCCCACAATGGGATGATGTTCAAGATGTGCTCTTACTTGTGCAAGAGGGAAAGCTAGAATGCACCAGCTTTCCCTCATGGTGGGATGATGTTGTTCGATATGTGATTTTTATTTTTCATGAGGGTAAGTTAGCATGATAGCTTTCACCCATGGTGGAATGATGTTGTTCAAGATGAGCTTATTTTGCAAGAGGGAAATCCAACATGCACCAACTTTCGCTCATAGTGGAATGATGTTTGAGATGCGTCTGTGATTGTGCAAGAGGGAAAGCCAACATGCACTATCTTTTCCACACGGTGGAATCATGTTGCTTGAGATGCACTTGTGCTTGTGAAAGAGGGAAAGTTAGGACATGCTAGATTTCCCCCATGGTGGAATGATGTTATTCGATATGCACTTATACTTGTGCAAGATGAAAAACTAGCACACGCTAGCTTTACCTCGTGGTGGAATGATGTTGTTTGAGATGCACTTGTGCTTGTGAAATAGGGAAAGAAAGTACACGCTGGCTTTCCCCCATGGTGGAATGATGTTGTTCAAGATGCACTTGTGCAAGAGACGCGCTAGCTTTCCCCCACATTGAATGATGTTGTTTGAGATGAGCTTGTGCAAGAAGGAAAGCTAGCACGTGCTAGCTTTCCCCCATGGTGGAATTTTGTTTGAGATGAACCTGTGCTTGTGCAAGAGGGAAATATAGCAAGCACTAACTTTCCCCCATGGTGGAATGCTGTTTTTCAAGATGTGTTTTTTATTGTGCAATAGGGAAAGATAGTAGGCGCTATATTTCCCCCACGGTGGAATGATGTTGTTCGAGATGCACTTGTGCTTGTACAAGAGGGAAAACTATCACACACTAGATTTTCTCGACAATGGAATGATGTTGTTCAATATGCGCTTGTGTTTGTGCAGGAGGGAAGGCAAGAATGTGCAAGCTTTCCTCCATGCTAGAATGATTTTTTTCAAGATGCGCTTGTGTTTGTGCAAGAGGAAAATCTAGCACGTGCTAGATTTCCCCCATGGTGGATTGATGTTGTTCAAGATGCGCTTGTGCTTTTTTTAGATGGAAAGTTAGCATGCACTAGTTTTACCCCACAGAGGAATGATGTTGTTCAAGATGTTCTTGTGTTTTTGCAAGAGAGAAATCTAGCACGTGCTAGCTTTCCCGCACACTAGAATGATGTTTTTTGAGATGCGTGTGTGCTTGTGCAAGAGCGAAAGATAGCATGTGATATATTTACCCTATGGTGGGATGATGTTCAATATGTACTTGTGCTTGTGCAAGAGGGAAAGATAGAACGTGCTAGATTTCCCCCATGGTGGAATGATATTTTTTGAGATGTGTTTGCACTTGTGCTTATGAAAGAGGGAAAGCTAGCATGCGCTAGAATTTTCCCACTGTAGAAAGATGTTGTTTGAGATGTGCTTGCGCTTATGCTTGTGCAAGAGGGAAAGCTAACACACACTATATTTCCCTGACGGTGGAATGATGTTGTTCGAGATGCACTTGTTCTTGTGAAAGAGGGAAAGCTAGTATGTGCTAGCTTTCCCCCATGGCCAATGTTGTTGTTCGATATGCACTTGTGCTTATGCAAGAGGGAAATATAAAAAGTGCTAGCTTTCCCCCACATTGTATTGATGTTTTTAGAAATGCACTTGTGATTGTGTAAGAGGGAAATCTATCATGCTCTAGCCTTCCCCCATGGTGGAATGATGTTGTTCGAGATGCACTTGTGCTTGTGCAAGAGGGAAATCTATCATAAACTAGATTTCCCCCATGGTGGAATGATGTTGTTCGATATGCACTTGTGATTTTGCAAGAGGGAAAGATACCATGTGCTATCTTTCGTTCATGGTGGAATGATGTTGTTCGAGATACACTTGTGCTTGTTCAAGAGGGAAAGATAGCATGCACTAGCTTTCCTCCATGGTGGAATGATGTTGTTTGATATGAACATGTGCTTGTGTAGGAGGGAATGCTAGCACACGCTAGCTTTCCTCCACAGTGGAATGATGTTGTCTAAAATGTGCTTGTGCTTGTGAAAGAAGGAAAGATAACACACACTAGCTTTCCTCCACAGTGGAATGATGTCTGAAATGTGTTTCTTCTTGAGAAAGAAGGAAAGTTAGCATGCACTAGTGTTCCTCCACAATGGAATTATGTTGTTTGAAATGTGATTCTTCTTTTGCAAGAAAGAAATATACCATGCTCTAGAATTCCTCTAGAGTGAAATGATGTTGTTCAAAATGTGCTTTTGCTTGTGCAAGAAGGAAAACTAGCACACGCAAGCTTTCCTCTATAGTGGAATGATGTTGTTCAAAATGTGCTTGTGCTTGTGCAAGAAATAAATCTAGCATGCGCTATATTTTATCCACAATGGAATGTTGTTATTTGAAATGGATTTGTGCTTGTGCAAGAAGGAAACCTAACATGTAGTAGCTTTCCTCCATAATGTAATGTTGTTCGAAATGATTTTGTGTTTGTGCAAGAAAGAAAACTAGCACTCTCTAGATTTCTTCCACAATGGAATGTTGTTGTTCGAAATTCACTTGTTCTTGTGCAAGAAGGAAAACTAGCACGCATTAGCTTTCCTCCACAATGGAATGTTGTTTTTGAAATATGCTTGTTCATGTGTAAGAAGGA
Source organism: Picea engelmannii (assembly GCA_009831015.1). Classification (NCBI taxonomy): domain Eukaryota; kingdom Viridiplantae; phylum Streptophyta; class Pinopsida; order Pinales; family Pinaceae; genus Picea; species Picea engelmannii. Next base: position 353,032 of record ML784348.1, read on the forward strand.
AATCTAGCTTGCACTAGCTTTCCACGGTGGAGGAAATCTAGCATGCGCTAGCTTTCCTCCACTGTGGAATGATGTTGTTTGTAATGTGTTTGTGTTTGTGCAAGAAGGAAAGATAGCACATGCTAGATTTACTCCACATTGGAATGATGTTGTTCAAAATGTGCTTGTGCTTGTGCAAGAAGGAAAGATAGAATGCACTAGATTTCTTCCACAGTAGAATGATGTTGAAAGATATCATGTGTTAACTTTCCTCCAAATTGGAATGATGTTGTTCAAAATTCTCTTGTTCTTGTGCAAAAAGGAAAGCTAGCACACACTAGCTTTCCTCGACAGTGGAAAGATGTTGTTCGAAATGTGATTGTGCTTGTGCAAGATGGAAATCTAGCACGCTAACTTTCCTACACAGTGGAATGATGTTCAAAATGCACTTGTGCTTGTGCAATATGGAAAACTAGCATGAGATAGATTACCTCCATAGTGGAATGATGTTGTTTGAAATGTGCTTGTGCTTGTGCAAGATGGAAAGCTATCATGTGTTAGATTTCCTCCGCAATGGAATTATGTTTCTCGAAATGCACTTGCGCTTATGCATGAAGGAAGATAACATGCACTAGATTTCCTCCATAGTAGAATGTTGTTATTTGAAATGTGCTTGTACTTGTGAAAGAAGGAAAGCTAACATGTGTTAGCTTCCCTCTACAGTGGCATGTTGTTTTCCAAAATGTGCTTGTGCTTGTGCAAGAAGGAAATATAACTTGTGCTAGCTTTCCCCTGCAATGGAATGTTGTTGGTTGAAATGTGTTTGTGCTTGTGAAAGAAGGAAAGATGGCATGCACTAGCTTCTCCCCTTAGTGGAATGATGTTGTTTGAAACACGTTTGTGTTTGTGCAAGAAAGAAAACTAGCATGTGTTAGATTTCCACTACAATGGAATGATATTGTTCGAAATGTTCTTGTGATTGTGCAAGAAGGAAAGCTAGCACACACTAGATTCCCCCCACAATAGAATGATTTTGTTCAAAATGCGTTTGTGCAAGAAGGAAAACTAGCACGCATTGGCTTTCCCCCACAATAGAATGATGTTGTTTGAAATGCACTTCTGCTTGTGCAAGAAGGAAAACTAGTACGTGCTAAATTTACCCTACAGTGGAATGATGTTATTCGAAATGCACTTCTAATTTTGTAAGGAAGAAAACTAGAACGCACTAGCTTTCCTCCATAGTGGAATGGTGTTATTCGAAATGAGGTTTTGCTTGTGCAAGAAGGAAAATTATCACGTGTTATATTTCTTTCACAATGGAATGATGTTCGAAATGCACTTGTGCTTGTGCAAAAAGGAAAGCTAGCATGCACTATCTCTCCTCCATAGTGGAATGATGTTGTTCTAAATGCGCATGTGCTTGTGCAAGAAGGAAATATACCATGCACTAGATTTTCTATACAATGGAATGATGTTGTTCGAAATGCACTTGTGCTTGTGTAAGTAGGAAAGCTAACACGTGCTAGCTTTCCTCCATAGTGGAATGATGTTGTTTGAAATGCTCTTGTGATTGTGCAAGAAGGAAATTTATATACCCTAGTATGAATTCAAAAGGTTGGATTGGATTGCAGTTCTTTTTGCAAGTTAATATCTAACATTTAAACACTACCTAAGTCTTGACATGATGAAAAACATTTGTGGTAATTTCGAGTTTTGATTGATGGGATAATAAGTTTATTTGCATCATAATCAACTATTTGGAGACATTTGTGCATCCACGTGAATTAACCTATCTTTGTAATGGTGACGCAATGGTTTCATGACTTGAAAGACATGGTTGATTGGCATTCCAATGTTGAGCTAAAAAAGAGAGCTACCTTAACCTTACACTTGAACCATGCAACACAAGTTTATTGTTTGGCTTTGTGAATTTTATAGATGTTCAATAATAGTATTATCTTTGAAAAATATTTATTAGGCATTTGATAGAGTTGCATGGATGCAACAAAATAAAGTCATTGAAGTTTTGTTCGGAATTATGTTTAGATGTTGTATAAGTTTATGATCTCTTAAATGTTGTAAAAAAGTCACATAATCTTAGTTCTTAATGCTTAATGCTTGTAGAAGCATAGACAACGTCTAATAATTTAAATGTTTTTAGAGAAGCCTAGATCTTGTATTAATTGCCATTTTGTTAGTTCTATATGTTAAATTTGTCTAAAAAAGTGATGCATTAGTTGTTGGCATGTATCATAGAGTGTTCAAGGGATAACCTAGAAAATGAAAATCATGCTTTGGTTGCATGTTATAAAATGGTTGGGCAATCCTTTCAACTTTTTTGTTTAGTAATTTGGTCTTTGAGTCCTAGAGTAGTTTGCAAATGCTCACTGTATGGTCAGGTGAGTCTAGTAGAAAATGATTTATTTTGGTTAGGTGTTGAGATGTAATTGTATGATTAAAACCAACTGAATTATATAACCTCAAATTTTAAATGATTGGCTATCTCATTGTCATACATTGAAAAATTAAAAAAGTGAAGTTGTGTTGATTTTGGATCTCGAGGGACAATTATAAGGGTTTGCCACCTTTTAATTTAACACAATGCCTTTGGTTCTAGTTGTCTCATTGAGTGCTTAGAATAAGACTTGAAGAATAGTATTATTATTCCATTGTATGAAATATCAATGCTTAGTTGGTCCCTCCTACTATGCCTTTTAAGTGTTGAATGTTGGGTTTCAAGATGAGTTTCAAGCTCGTATTGGCTTTGGAACAAGCTAACTTAGATCCACAATTATGAAAGAAGAAATATATTCAAATCTGATGTTGTTGTGGGCTCAACATTTTTTTTTTGTCATAGATGGAAAGCTAGTAGTTGCTAACTTTCCTTTAGGAACAAGAACAAGTATGTGCCATTTCTCATGGTTATTTTGTCTTCACATGCCCTTTTATCACAAGCCCATGTAGCGATATGAATTCTTTTCCCTAGCCCTACTTCTTATTCCCATGCATGATGAGCCATGCTTGTTGGTCTCTAGACAAAGCAAGGAGGTGATTTCACCCCAACCAAGGTTAGTGTTCTGATGTTGTCACCAACAATGCACTTATGCTTGTGCTAGATGGAAAGTTAGTGGTTGCTATCTTTCTTTCTATCACAATAACAAGGATGAAATCAATGCTTCGGGGTGCCTTAGTCCTAAAAATCACCATGGTTAGTATCCTACCTTTTTATGTGCCCTTTTATTGGCTCTGTAACATGATAAGAAGATCCACAATGATGCAATAATAAGTGTCTTTAAATATAATATTGTTGATGGCTTTGCATTTGTGCTTTTACTATAAGGAAAGAAAGCAGTCACTAGATTTCATTCTGGCACAACCACAAGGCTTTGAGATAGCGATAATAGTGGTATTTTTATCCAATTTTGGATTTTATCAATTGTAGGGTGTTATTTCAAAGTGTGTATTCACAATGTACCTAAAATGGATTCAACTGGGATCAAGGCTCTCTCACTCAAAGTTGATGCAATCAATTCCCTAAGGGTGCTTTTGTTCTAACAATCATCATGATTAGTGTTATGGATTTATGTGTGCCCATTTATTATCTATGGAACAAGCTAATAAGATCCAAGATTATGAAACAAGAAATGTATTCAAATGTGATGTTGTTGTGGGCTCTACAGTTATTCTTATCATAGATGGAAAGCCAATGGTTGCTAGTTTTCCTACAAGAAAAAGCATAAGTATGTAATCATTGCTCAAGGTTTTCCTTTTTCCTCACATGCCCTTCTAGCACAAGCTCATGTAGCAGTATGAACAACAACTCCAATTAAATTTTTATGTTACAATACAATTTAATGGCCCCCCCTTACTAAAATTCTACATGAATTTTGAAGAGTATGAGTAGTTCATCAAATTTGGGTAATCTTGTGAGGTGTACAAAGAAATAAATCCATTCATGTACCTCCTTGGCCTCTCAACAATTTGGTATTTAACCCTCATTTGCATGAAAAACATCCTTTATTTTTCTATATCTCTTCATATTTCAACATGTTATTTAATTTTAGATTCCCCTTAAATCTTGTTTTTAACTCAGGTCTTGCAAAGGGAGTCTTAATATTCTATTAGGGACCTAACCTCCCTAACCCCTCACATAGATAGAATAATATATTTTCCATGTAATAAAGGTGGACATTAGTTAATAAGGTCTATTTAATAAATCTGAACAAGTCAATGTAAGAAGACCTAATATAATCTTCCGCTTCTAGAAAGATCTTCCTCTAGAATGTTCTTTAGAAGATAGAATTAGTATAAATAGGAGTAGGAGGCATGATAAATTTTTGTCTTGGGATTTATTGTAATAGAGATCTGCTTTGCTAGAGGTTTCCTCCTCAAAGAGGCAAGTGAACATTGCTTTCTTTCAATAAAGGTATCATTGTTGGTATTCCTATTCTCAATATTCTATTGTTCCATTGGTATTTTTTGAATATTTATGTTTATGCATATTACATTATGTTTGGTACCTTACAAGTGGTATTAGATCACTTTCCTTGGTAGGAATTGTGGTTTTTTTTTTTTTTTTCCAGGGTAAAGACGTGTACTATCGATGTATTTAAAGCACAAAGAACTGTCATTCAATGGGTAAAACTATGGTGGGGAAGAATACACACATGAAATACATATGGTTTCATGGGGTTTCATAGAAACCAAAGTTTCACCTTGTTGGAAACCTATGTAACCCCTGCTGGTACCCCTCAAGTAGTACCGCATCAAACATAATCTGTACACGACCATCACCCCCACATATTGATAGGTATATAGGGAGTCCTCTAGGTCTTTTGAAACCAACCCTAGATCAATTGATTAACCGCCTGAATGCTATATTGCCACCGAGAACAACACTCAGGAAGATACTCTCTAGTACCTGGGTAATCGAGTAGTACAACTAAGGGTACTTTCAAGCCTCCTTAGTTAGTGCCTTGAGATATTGGGCCGAGTACTATTGTTTGACCCCACACATATATTAGAGAGATATAGCACAGGGACAACCCTTGTCCCTAGGCACCCTAAAAACCGTAACTCGGGGGGAACATACCAGACAAGGAACAAAAATGATATTTTGGCAGTGCAACCTTGCCTCCTACATTTTGGTTGTGAAATTACTACACATTTTTTCCTGTTAAGAATTTGGGCATTTTGACACTAGGTTGGAGTATAACTCCATAGGAGTAAAAAAATAAAAAAATGGGTCTTGCCTGCCCCCTTATTTGCGACCTATCCCATTTGATTCCCCTTTTTTCCCTGATCATTGTGATACCTATCATTTTTAGGCCTTTTTGTTTTTTACACTGTGGACCCATACCCTTCTCAACACCCTTATTTCCAACTTATCCCATTGGATTCCTCTCATTTTCATGATCGTAGTCGTATATATCACTTATTTTATTTTTTGGACCCACCCCTCTCCTAATGGCTCCCACTCACCAAGAATAAATCGATCAAACATTGAATAATGAAATTACTGCCATTCATGCCAAAAGGAATAATGACATGACTTCCATGTATGCAAAAGTGGACCTCATCTAGGACCAAATCAATAGAAAAATGGATGAAATCCATTTCACCCTCAAACAATCCATGACTCAATCCCAGGGTCCTTCCTCCTCTGGCCCAAAGCCCCAAGTCAAAGGTGTTTACTCTTCAAACCTATGAACTTTCATTCCCTACATGGCATTACTGATGACTTGAAAAATGTTCCTTACAATGTTCTCTATTTGGATCTGGAATGACGAAAATAGTGGAAATGGTGTCGAAATGCATGCCAAGGGTATGTTGCTTGGACATAGATTATTGCTAAGATGTATAAATTCTTTGACACAGAAACCTACCATTTAGACCACTTGACCAAATTGAAACAATCTGGAATAGTGGAAGATTTTATCATTTCCTTTGAGAACTTGTCTTTCCGCACATAGTGTATGATAGATGCCTTCTTCTGGGAATGCTTTATCAATGGTCTCAAGGATGAAATCTGAGCTCAACTCCTCATGGATTGCCCCCAGACTTGGTTGGAAGCAACTAAATGCACCAAGGAGGCACAATAGGTCATCTTTACCTAGAAAAATAAACCTGCTTTTATTCCCTATCCTAGACCCCCTAATCCTGCCCCTCAGGCCACTCCTCTCAAGGTCCAAAATTTAATATGGGCGGAAATGGTTGAACACCAACTCAAGGTTCTTTGTTATTGTGATGATAAATACTTTCTTGGGCACAAGTGTAAAGAACATAAAATTTTTATGTCCATTTCGGAGGATGTTGTCGATGAAGATGCTAAGGTTTCACCTAAGACAATGCTACCCAAGCAGATGATCTTACACCACCCTCTGATCGTCTTGAAGTTGAACCATTAATTTCACTGAATGCTCTCATTAGTTTTTCTGCTCCCCAAACCCTCAATTTGATTGGTTACATTAAGAACATGAAAGTCATCATCCTATTTGACAGTGGAAACACTCATAATTTCATTCATCATTGTCTTTCCCAAGAAATCAATTTCCATATCCATGTTGTCAACATTTTTCAAATCATGATTTCCAATGGTGGTTCCATGAAATGTGGGGGGCATTGTGAAAATGTGCGCCTACAAATTGGTCAATATAACTTGAAATATCACATGTTTACTATTAACATGGGTGGTTGTGACATCATGCTTGGTGCTAAATGGTTATGCACTTTGAGCCCCATAACCATGGATTTTAAGGATTTAACCAAGCAATTTCAACAAGAAGGACAACAATATAAATTCCAAGGCATTACAATAGGCTCACCGAAGATCATGAGTTCCCATCACATGGAAAAGTTACTCAACAAAGTTCATTTTGACATCATTTCCCAACTCCATTCCATTCAAGTAGTTGAGACACCATCTATGCACCCCCACCTTGAATCTATCCTTTCCCAACATCACATTGTTTTCCAAACTCCCTAGGGCCTTCCCCCCTCCCACGATGACAATGACCATTCCATTCCTTTAATCTTATGTAGTCTTCCTCCCAATGTTGCCCTTATCATCATCCCTTTGCTCAAAAAAATGAAATTGAGAAAATTGTCCAAGAATTGCTAGAAGCGAGAGTTATTTGTCCCAGTACCAACCCCTATTCTTTACCTGTACTCATGGTCCTAAAAAAGGAAGGCACTTGGTGCATATATCTTGATTTTTGTGCCCTCACCAAACGTACCATCAAGGACAAATTTTCCATTACTGTCATCGATGACCTTTTGGATGAATTCAATGGGGCTCAATACTTTACCAAACTTGACCTATATTCTAGCTACCATTAGATACATATGAAAGAGGAAGTCATTCCCAAGACTGCATTTCTCACTCTTGAGGGCCACTATGAGTTATTGGTCATGCCCTTTGGTCTCTATAATGTCCCCTCCACTTTTCAAAGTTTCATGAATAATGTCTTTTTCCCTTTCCTCCATCACTTTATGTTAGTTTTATTTGATGATATTCTCATCTATAGTAAAACGTGGTCAACCCATCTCAACCATGTGGATCAAGTTCTCCATTTTCTCTCTAAGCACAACCATTTCCTCAAACAGTCTAAATGTTCTTTTGGCATCTTTGAAGTTGAGTACTTGGGTCATATTGTTGGCAAGGATGGTGTAAGGGTGGATCCTAAGAAAATTGAAGCTATGCAGAATTGGACTCGCCCTAAAACTCTTAAAAGTCTGTGTGGTTTCATGTGTTTAACGATTTATTATTGTAAGTTTGTTCAAAATTATGGAAAAATTATGGCTCCCCTAACATATCTCCTTAAAAATAATGCTTTCAGTTGGACTCCAGTAGTTGGCCAATCCTTCCAAGCCTTGAAAGAAGCTATGTGCATTACTCCTGTATTGGCCCTCCCTGACTTCACCAAGAAATTTTTTCTTGAATGTGATGCGTCGGGGAGAGGAATTGGGGCAATCCTCATGCATGATGGACAACCTTTGGCATTCACTAGAAAATAGTTGTCGGAGTGACATTTGTGCCAATCGATCTATGAAAAAGAAATGTTGGCTGTTTTGCATGCAATGGATCTATGACACCCTTATCTATTGGGACAACGATTCCAAATTAAAATGGACCATCAAAGCCTCAAATACTTCCTAGAACAATGAGTTTCATCCCCAGAGAAACAAAAATGGGTGACCAAGCTGTTTGGACATAATTTTGAGATCATTTACAAAAAGGGCAAAGAAAATGTGGTGGCTGATGCTCTTTCCATGAAATATGAAGAAGAAGGGTCCCTCTTTTCCCTCTCATTCATTGTCGTCGATTGGATTCTGGATGTTCATCAGGAATGGTTGCAAGACCCAAAATTTCCATCCTAATCCAAAAACTACAACAAGATCCCCAAGTTGCTCCGGGGTACTCTTAGCACAATGAAGAGTTTCACTATAAAGGTCACTTGTATTTAAGAAAAAAACAGGCCCTTAAATCCATGGTGCTATCCAAGTTTCATGCTTCACCTATAGCATGGCATTCAGGTTTTACCAAAACCTATGAATGGGTCAAACATTCTTTCTTCTGAGACATATGAAACAGGACATCCACACCTTTGTGGTAGAATGTGATACCTGTCAACGCAAGAAGGGAGAGACTGTCAAAACTCCTGTCACACTCCAATCACTCGATTCCACCTACTATTTGGATGGATATTTCTATGGATTTCATTGTTGGCTTACCCAAATTAGGAAATAAGTCAGTCATCAAGGTGGTAGTGGATTGCCTTTCCAAATATGCTCATTTTTTTTCTCTTCAACACTCGTTCACTGCATCCACAATGTCTCAATTTTTTATGGATAATATCTTCAAACTCCATGGAATGCCTCATTCTATTGTTTCTGACCGTGATCCAACTTTTACCAGCACTTTCTAGCAAGAACTATTCAGGATCCAAGGGACCCAATTTCATCTCAGCACAACCTATCATCCCTAGAATGATGGACAAACCGAAGCGGTCAACAAGTGTTTAGAAACATATTTTAGGCATTTTACATCCAATATACAACATCAGTGGGTTCAATGGTTAACCCCTAGCTCAGTGGTGGTACAACACCTCTTACCATACCGCCACTTGCATGATTCCCTTTCAAGAAGTTTATAGAAAAAAGCCACCATCGATTCTCCCATACATGCAGGGTGTCTCCAAGGTTCACGAGGTTGACCACAATCTTACAGTTCACATGACCATTCTCCATACTCTCAAAGAAAATTTGGTCATGGATGAGAACCGCATGAAGAAATAGACAGATCGAGGTCATTTTGAATGTCAATTTGTTAAAGGGGACTAGGTGTTTCTCTTTCTACAATCTTACAATCAGATTTCACTAAAATCCCAACAATGTTAGAAACTTGCCCCCAAATTTTATGGTCTTTATACTATTCTCAAATGCATGGGGCTAGTGGCCTATCATTTAGCTTTGCCCAGTCACTCCACGCTACATCCTATTTTTCGTGTCTCATTCCTGAAGAAAGTGATGTGCACCAAGTGCCACACCTAGAATGGTCTACCATAGTTGGATGAAGAAGGTTCCATTTGGTTGTATCTAGAAGCAATATTGGACTAGTGTGAACGTCGTCTTCTCCATCACATTATCTAGGAAGTATTAGTTCAATGGAAGAATACTCCACCATAAGATGCCACTTGAGAGCCGACTACCATTCTGTAGCAATTTCCCCATATTAAGCCTTGAGGACAAGGCTCTTTTTTAAGGGGGAGGGCATGTTAGGTACCTAACCTCCCTAACCCCTCACATAGATAGAATAATATATTTCCCATGTAATAAGGGCTGATATTAGTTAATAAGGCCGATTTAATAAATGAAAACAAGTCAATGTAAGAAGACCTGATAGAAGCTTCTAGTTCTAGAAAGATCTTCCTCTAGAATGTTCTTTAGAAGATAGAATTAGTACAAATAAGAGTAGGAGGCATGATAAAGTTTTGTCTTGGGATTTATTGTAATTGAGCTCTGCTATGTTGGAGATTACCCCCTCGAAGAGGCAAGTGAACAATGTTTTCTTTCAATAAAGGTATTATTATTGGTATTTCTATTCTCAATATTCTATTGTTCCATTAGTATTTGTTGAATATTTTTGTTTCTGCATATTACATTACATCCGGTACCTTAACAATTCATAACAATCCGGAAGCCTATCAGGTCCAATATGTAAGATTCATGCCATCATAAAGTTTTTTTTTTTTTGTCTTTGTCATAAGAATTTTTTGAAATTTGATGCCCGAAAGACTATCAGAATATCTTCCTTGGCTTTTCCTCCATTGGAATGACGAAATACACTTATGAAAGTTTCTTTTGAAAAGAGGTTCTACCGAAATCCTATCAGATGACCCTTTTCGGAGTCATCTTTCTAGGAATGTTGAAAATTACTAGATCTTTCCGATGAAATTCTTTCGATATTACTCTTCCAAAAGGTCTGTTTCGTAAGGTTTCACAGTGATAATTTCTTCCACTTAATTCCTCCCACAGGCTTAACCTTAATTTTTATTTTTTATCGTTTCGAAGGTTTTGGTTTGCGACTAGTTTAATAGATTTCTTTATGTAATTTAAAACATTGCCAACTCCTTTCTATTCTTTGCTTTGGTTAAGCTTGTCTTAACACTCTTCCCAAGACCAGTAACCAAATATTTGGTCGAGGATTCTTTTTCAGGTTTTTCTTGCACATAAGTTTCTTGTATTACTTCCGACCCAAATTTTCTGAAGAGTTTTCTCCCTATAGACTATATCGTAAGTATTTCCTAATGATTAATTTTTCCTTTTAAACTCTTCCTGCATGCTTACCTTTTTTGCACTTATATTATATCACCCTGAAGGTTAGTTACAAAGGTTTTAATAAAAAAAATACATATAAACCAAGTATACCGTTGTCCATTTTCCAATCCCATGTCGACGCTCTTCCCAAGATCGAACCCCGACTAGCTAACTGCTCGTTCTCTTTCCAATGTAATTATTTCCAAATAATATCTCTCAAATTCCAATATTTCGATCATGTATCTCCAAAAATATTCTTTTGATTGTCCAATACACATCATTGAAAATATTTTATCCAATACAGGTCTTCCTAGAAACACATATTTATGAGATTTTGTCTTTCTAATAACATATGAAAGATTGCATCCAATGAGCTTAAAGCCCCAATAGCCTCATTGAAGCCAACTAATATTCATGCCATATATCACCTGCAAGATCGTAATTCATACATGAATAAGAAATTCCTATATAGATTTAGAGAATACCACCACGACATGGTTGAATTAGTAGAATAATGGTGGAATGAAGAAAAGGAATTCGCTCAGAAAGATAACAGATTGTACCTAATACAATAATTCAAGAAACCCTACCAGTTGTTGGTGTCGAGGATCTATAGGATGTACAATAAATATATCTGCACACATTTTAGGTTGGAGTGGACACCATTGGTATACTGTGTATTCGAGGTAGGAAAGGTCTTCAACTGGGAACATATCCATTCCTTCAACATTTTCAAAATGCTAAAGAATCCCTAAAACTGAAAAAAACTAGGTTTTTACATGTCCTCATATTTGATAGATGGTGTTTGCTCTTCCATACATGTTCCTGCTATGGGATGGGACTAGAACCATATATTACCTCCTATCCATGTATATTGCTCTGAATTGTGGGACAATAATTATAAAAAGTATCTATATGATATATGTGACCATTTCTTGGCACCATTATTTTCTGTCGTATTCAACTGACATCCTCATAGATTATCTCAAGGAGCCATTTAATCCCTTAAATACATAGGGGGTTGGTGTATGGGAAACCATTATACCTATATACTAATATTTGGTTATGTAGAGGCCCCCAAATACATCGCTAGAAAGCTACTCGAAAGGGAGATTTCTTATCAAACAAAGGATGAAGGGATAACTTCATTTTTAGCTGCAAGTTCCAAAAAAATCTAGACTAGGTTTCCCATGAAAGTAGGAAGGTTCAAAACTACTGAACATCCCTCATGATAGAAAAGAAGATAAAATCCTGAAAGAAGTGTGTTTATGGACAAGAGAAACTAGGAGACATGATCTGGAAGGTATTATAAGAGATCATGTTAAATATATGGGGTTAATACACTCTTTTGTGCATGTTGCAAATAATTTAGAAGATATTATGCAAGGAGCCTTATTTTTTGAAGAGGCATTAAATAAGATTCATAATGAACCAGGTAAATAAAAATTATAGGTAGAGGAAGATGAAAGAAGGAATATGACCAAAGACTAGTGGGAACTATTGATGGTGATTGAGATGGAGAAAGAAGAGGAAAGAAATAAAGAACAAGAAATCAAAGAAGAAGAAATGTATAAGAGAGCTATGGAGGTAGAATAAAGGTTTAAACTAAGGGAGAAATAAAAATGAGAAGAGGCTAAACAAAAAGAGGATAACATCAGAAAGCTAAAGGAAAAAGAAGAATCAAAGAGGAAGATAATAGAAGAAAAGGAAAATGAAAACATAGAGGAAATGAAAAGGAGAGAGTTGGATGAAAAGAGGAAAGAAGAAGAAGCAGCCCAAAAGGCTACAAAAGAAGAAATGAAGAAGAAGGATGAAGAAAAGAAAAAGAATAATGAAGAAAAACAAAAGAGGAAAAAGGAAGAAGCAACATGAAAAGCTATAGAAGAATAATAGAAGAAAAAGGAGGAAGAGAGGAAAAAAGAGGAATAGGAACAAAATAAGGATGAATAAGAAAGAAAGACCAAAATAAGAGTTGGTAGAAACTGAAAGACAAAAGAAAAGAAAAAATAGATAAAAGTAAAGAGGCCAACCCTAGTACTGTTAAGGGGATTACACTGTTGAACTCACCTATCAATGTTGGTACACCATTGAGCACAATACCAAGGGGTTTCTCATATTCTTATCAATTGATATATTTTTATGATGTTGTAGTAGGTATAGGAGAATACTTTCACAACAACTCAAAAAGAGGAATTGAGAAAAGATCAACCAAAAGAAAAAGGAATGAAAACACTTCCACCAAAGGACCACCAGATAAAGTATTTTCATGGAAGTTGGAACCAAACCCTCAAGTCAATGCCATAGATATAGCACCAACCCTAAGTGCATTTGCAGAGGAAAAACCAGTCTCTGTTTTCTATTTAAGTGCTACACTAGACATTTATGTGGAAAAACTAGCAGAGTTGGAGAAGCAAATGAAGCTCCAAAAAAATAATTTCGAGGATGATTTTAAGTAGCAAGCTACTGAGACTGAATAATTTCATAGAGAATAATTAGAGACTCTGAAAAGGTCACATTCACAAGAAATGGAAAGAACAAGAACAAAGCACTAGAGATAAATTGATCTTTTTGAGCAACGGAAGTTGAAGGTTATTTATATACGGAGAGAAACATAAAAGGCTTAAGAAATATTTGAAAGAAATCAAGCAGGGGGCACATCCACTGGAAAGTGTGAACGAAGAAGCTAGCAAGGTTAATGAAGAGTTAAGAGAAGCATAGAGAAAAATTTTCATCTAGCGGAATGTGATCCAATATTACTAGGACAAAATCTTCAGCCTATCTAATCAGCTAGATGAACTAAAAGGCCAGTACACATAGACAACACATGCATTTGATAGAATAATTTATTGACAAGCGATACATGAAGATACCCATGCAAATCTATTTAGATTCACTAAGAAAGAATAGAGGAAGACTCAAATGTTGATGGATGGCTTGAAGAATTCATGTCAATATGTTAAAGAAACCATAAGCCTTTCTAACAAAGCATGTGCCAAGATGTGGAACTTCGCTGATGAGTTGTTAGAGCAATTCAAAATATTAGTCAATGAGGTTTTCTCTCAAGCAGGACCCAACAAGTTGAGAATAAAAAAAGTGGGACATAATATAGATAATAGTAAACATGCTATTGAGCAACTAACAAAAGTAAAAAAATACATATTGAACAAATACTTAGTACAACCGATCAAACAAGATGTAGCTGCAAATGATTTTGTGAATAAAATACACAGAGACTTGAAAATAGAAGTTGCAGACAAAGTGTGTGATGGAGAGATAGAACTAGAAAAGATGGAGCTAAGCAAACTAGAAGAAATCAACAAGGCATAAAACTCATAGATGACATATGTAGAAGATTTAGCCTCAAATAAAGCTTCCTAATTTTTGTATAGTTTCTATTTCTTCATTGTATTCTAATTGTATATATAATAGGAGAAGTTGAAACAATGAGGTGTAACTATCATATAACATGATGACAATTACAAAATGTAAAGAGACTCTCTTGTTTTATAAAGAGAGCTCCCTAGAAGAGTGGGGGACTTTTTCCCATCGTATGATCGAATGGTATTATTATCTCTGAGAAAATAAATAGCAGAAAGCATTTTTGGAATAATAAATGTTTACAATTGTGTATGGGACTATTCTACACATTCCTTTGTTGTATGAGTTTATTGAATGATTATCATATGAAATATTTCTATGCATGTTATTTGAGATACTTATGCATTTATGGTTTCTAATCAATACAGGGATAATATTGTAGGCGTAATCTACAACTGTTCTGATTTAATATGTAGGTTTATTGTCTTAAGATATTATTGATTGCCATGAACTATTTCTGAATTCAGTGATACAATTTATATTGTGTCTATGTTCTTAAGATTTCTCCTTATTAGGATAGTGTAGAATTATATTAGAATGGTTAATTTTAATTATGTTTTAAGTAGTTTAATTCAATTTTAACAAGAATGCTCTGGAGGACAATTTGTCCTTGTTTTTGTAATCTAAAAATATTAAGTGGAAACCAAACCACATATTAGTAAGAAAGTTCCATCCCAAAGAAGAGAAGGTATAATTGGGACCTTCCATATGGAATTTTCCCTTGCCTTCTTGAGAGGCCACTTGGACCCATCAACAGAATTGGCGCTAGAAGGAGGGTCATCAAGATGAATGTATAGAAAATATTTGTGAAACCCTAACCATTCTAATCTTCATAGAAACCATTCTCATTGAAGTGAACCTCATATTACAAAACTTAAGCAAACCCTCAATCCCCATTCGACTCTAGTACGTACACTTGCTCAACTTTCAAATCAACCGAGTACATACAAATCCAATCCCGCAACCCTGCATTTTCCCAATATAACACTACTGAAATCGACCAATTGCTGCATCAATATCATGTCCTAATTTGAGCCGCCAAAATAAACATCAGACGCAAAATGTTTGAGTACCCGCTAAATGAGAGAAAAATACTATTTTTTTCTGAAGAGCCAACCATTGTAATTTCTCCAATAGAAGGTGGTATCCCAATCATTGGATCTCCTAATTATCAGCTTACTAAATTTTTTAGAGTAACTGACCCTTTCGAGCTTAACTTCAAATATTACTTATCCCTTGGTTTTGTTCAACCACCTAGTCCACATGATTCTCCCATAGATACCCTCATAGATCACTCTGAAAGTGAATCATTAGATGAGGAACCTTCAAGAAGTAATAGAGGCATGGCTAGGGTAAATGCCAATCAACCTGAAAATTAACCCTATCTTGCTCAGGATGTTGTTTTTGTCCTTGGAGGAAATCATCCTTTGCACAAGCATCCTGAGAAGTTTGTACCTAAGGTTGATCCTGAAAAGAAAGATTCAACAAAAGATCATATTAAATTTTTTATGCTTGTAGTAAGATTGATGAACGCAGAGCATGAAGGTGTTGTATGTAGATTATTTCCATACAACTTTGAAGGTAAGGCATCTACTAGATATTTCTCTTTAACACATACCCTCAATAATAAAAACTCTCTAGAATAAAAATGGATGCTAAGGAAAAAGTTAAAGACTTTAACCAGATATTTCTATCATTGATAAACAATATCCCAACTACTTCTAAACCTACTAATTATGTGTTAATTGAATTCTATACTTCATCTCTACCAATTTCAATGGCCATGTTTGTAAATAGAAATGAAAAATACACTTTGGAAGACATATTTAAAGAAGCCATAAAAGTGGAAAAATGCATGCTAAGATTAAAAGGTAACCTTGGATCATACCTTGACAAAGATAAATCCAACAAAACAAAGTTGTTTTTAATTAAACCTTCCACTGATAAAAAAATACCAAGATGCCATGGATATGGAGAGCCTACAAAGGATTATAAATAAGATCTCAAATGAAATTGTTGATATGAAGAGGAAAGTTGGAGAAGGTATCAAATACTAAGAAAATTTTCAAATTTCCTTCCAAGAAGAGTACCTCTCCTACAACTAAGACCACTCCACCTATAGAGGGTATTAACATGGAGGAATTCCTTAATATTTTCAAATCCTTAACCTCTTCAAGTGAATTATCCACATATGGGAAGGCTAAAGAAGAGGGAGAAGAGGAAGAAGAAAATAAGATCAATATGAATGTACATAAGAATCCTCGGGACAAGAAGTCAAATCATTATGGGATCTTTCTCTCAAATTACATGGAGAATATGAAGATGAATATGTTGAATAAATCTATATGTCTCAAAATTCCTACAACACTAGGAGTAAAAGAAAAGCTTCAACATCATATTCTCCTTCCAATCTTGAACTTGATCAGAAGATATCAACAACTCAGAAATCCACTTCTATTGGCACTGAATCCTCACCTGCACTTATTTTGAATAACCTTGAATATGACTTTGTGGAATACTTGAAGAAGTATAAAGCCACCATTTCTTTTTTTGAGCTTACGAAGTTACCTCAAATACATATTTTTTTTACTAAGACTTTGTTGGGATCACCTTCGAGCAAAAGAAATGACACCAATGTGGGAGAAACAAAGAAAAAGGATAAATCTATCAAGAATATAGATTTTGGGAAAAAAGGTTGTTAAAAAGAAATCTTTTATCATTGCTTCTCTAACTAGAAAAAGGTCAAAATATACCACTCCCCCTTTCTTATTGACCTTTGAAATTTTCAATAGGGACATGCACAATTGTATGGTTGATTCAAGTGCCTCTTTTAATGTAATTCCATATATTGTCTATCAAAAATTGAATGTTAAACCTGAAAAATATAATATTCAGATCATACAGTTGAATAGATCAAGTGTTAAGGTTATGGGAGAATTCAAGAATGTCTTGATAAGACTGGATTCCAATCCAAAGGTTCATCAAACAATAAATATCATTTTTGTAGACATTCCCAAAACATATGGACTCGTATTGAGTAGAGTCCGGTCTGCACTTTTAAATGGATATTTTTCCACTGAGTGGTCTCATCTATGGTTTCCCTATAATGAAAAATAGAACTAGATAAGGGTACATATGGAGAGATACATGAAGCATGTTGTCACATATATTAATGATTCAAATGAGTCAATAATGTTCAATCACTCAATTATGGGTAATTACAACTTGGACACGTTCTTTGGAGATTTCACCATTGAAATATCTCCACATGAAAAATCACATATGCAATCTGAAATCCTTCATTGCACTCAAATTGTTGAGATTGATTGTAATATAGTAGGTAGGGAAGATACTAAATCTGATGTACATACAAATCTAGTTGTAAATACTAATTCTGGTGTACATACTAACCTAGATGTAAAGACTAACTTAGATGTAGAAACTAATTCCGATGTAAATACTGATATGTGGAATCTGTTCTTTGATGGATCTTATTCTAATGAGGGTGTAGGTGCTAGTTGCATTCTCAAGGATCATAAAGGTAAGAAAAAATTGATAGCCTATAGACTTGAATTCCAATGCACAAATAATACAATGAAATATGAATCCCAAATTCATGAGTTAAGAAAGGGAGTTGATCTGAAATTTAAACTGTTAAAAGTGTTTGGTGACTCTAAAATTGTCACAAGATAGGTACGAAATACTATACATTGCATTTCTAGTCATCTAAAACACTACCATCAAGAGGTATGGGTTCTGGTTAAGAAATTTGATTCTTTTAATATCAACCCTATTCCTCGTTCTTTTAATTATGATGCATATCTATTAGCTAATGTTGCTTCCAAATTAAGTCCATCAGATGGATTAATTCCAGGTACTTTTTCTATGTAATTATTATACATGCCCTCAATATTTGAGAATATAACAAATTGGAGGGTTTTTGAAGATGATTAGTAGATCATCAATTTCTTACATATGAAAGACACTTTTAGAGATTCATCCATTGATGAACTCCAACATGACCAAGATTTGAACTGTCAAATTGAAGTTCCTACAAAACAATCAACTGAGGGTAGACATGATTCAAACAATGTCATACCTAGACTTGTGGTGAGACTTACAAAGTTATGTGACCTAAAAGATAAATTCAATAAAGTCATCAACTGCAAAACTAACAGTT
>ML784348.1:405544-439593 GCA_009831015.1 Picea engelmannii
ATAGTATTGTTGGCAATGGATTGTTATATTGAATAAGGGATTTGATGGTCATAGTCTACAGAAGCCCAAGTTTTTAGTATGACTTAATGAGAATGGCGCCCAACATTTTTAGTATGACATAATGAGAATGCCTTCAACCGTTTTGCAATGGATTGTTATATTGAATAAGGGATTTGATGGTTATAGTCTACAGAAGTCCAAGTTTTTAGTATGACTTAATGAGAATGGCGCCCAACGTTTTTAGTATGACATAATGAGAATGCCTTCAACCGTTTATGAGGCATTGGATGACCATAGTCTACAGAAGCCCAACATTTTTGGTATGACATAATGAGAATGGCTTCTACACAGTTGACAAACACCACCCTTAATCATCTCAACAAACAATAGCATTAGTAATAGCACAGAACACCAGAGCATAAGAAATTTCATTGAATAGCGATTGTTGTTTTTATAGTTAACAAACAATAGCATTAGTAATAGCACAGAACACCAGAGCATAAGAAATTTCATTGAATAGCGATTGTTGTTTTTATAGTTAGACTCGTAACCTCCTCTAAAAACCCATCGAAAAGACAAAAAATAAATATTTAAAGAACCAACAGAGAAACCCCAAATTGAGGGTTTCATAATTTTCTCTCGTCTTACCTATGAAAAATGGGTTTTAACTTTTGGGGCGCTCTTTCAGTCCACTTTTGGAAGTCAATGTTAGCGAATCCTGCGTCCATGAGAGCATATATCCAACTGTTGATAAAGAATGAAATGAGATTTAAGATTTGCAAAGGATTTGTCTTTCAACTTCGCAAGTGTCAGTGAATCCTACTTATATGAGAAAATATATCCAACTGTTGATAAAAAATGAAATGAGATTTAAGCTCTGCGGAGGATTTGTCTTTCAACTTCGCATTTAAATACCCAGAACATGAAATTGGAGTGAATAATTGTTGGAAACCCGATTTATAGCAGACGGGGAGGGCGAAAATGGTTCCAGAAATCTTCATAGCTAAAAATCGGGGAAAGGAAGGTTATGGCCCAACTTTTAAGCTAAAAATAGGGGCAAATGGAAGGTTTTGGCCTGAATTTTAGCGGGTGAAAATTATTTTTTTTCCTCTTCGTGGTAAATAAACCATGCGCTAACCCTTTAAACATTTTTTTTTTCTAAATAAATGGAGGGTGAATGATAATAAAGCTCTCAATCCCTTTCCAATACAAAAAATTCGCCCCATCAAAATTCAAAACCCCTTAATTTCGCCCACGAGCGAAATTTCGCCCCTAAAATCACCTATGCCCATGAAGAAATAAACAAATACCTTTCAATAGAAGTTGAGGAAGATGCATCCAAATCTAGAGCCTCCAGTGAAAGGAGAATTTGTAAGATGTGGTGAAAACCAAATTTTGAAGGAGAATTTGTAAGACATGGTGAAAACCAAATTTTGCTGATTGTGACATTTTCAATTCCCAAACTTCACATCAGATTATTATTATTATTATTATTATTATTATTATTATTATTCAGAATTGAATATGATGTGCGTGGCCCCCTTTTTGGATCCTGAGATGCATGCATGGTGCGTGCATGTGGATCCTGAGATGCATGCATGGCGCATGAAAAAGTGTCTGGATGTGACTCTTGAGATGCAATATGCTTGATATATTCGGCATGAAATTCAGAAAACAAATCTGAAATGGAGTAGACATCATCTACAATTGATGGAACAAAAATTTGTGCAAATACTTGTGTAGAAGACTCTTCAGAATAAGAGGCTTGATCTTTTGATGGCTTCTCTTCTGGCTCTATCTTTTCAATATCCTACATGAAATATTCACAATCTTCTTTATTCCCAAATATAACCTCCAATATGTTCCATAGTTCATTTGGAATTGAGTCTCGTGATCCATCATATTCTTGGTGGATAATTTCAGGAGAAATAGACCAGAAGATACATCCTATGGCGATATCTTGTTTATTGATAAAGTCATTTTTCTTATCGGTAGAATCAATCTCTACTTCCATTTCCATGGTTACTTGGTATAAACCTATACTTCTAAGAATAAGTAGAATCGTTATCTTCCACTCCAAATAGTTATACGGTGTTAGAATTGTAGATGGTGGAAATTCCATTCTTCCTGCATTCTTCAATCTTCAGTACCTATAAATAAAGTGTTGGTGTGCCTTCTTCCTAGTAGCCTGTAGGATTTGATACCATGTAATATGTGGTGAATACCTGCAAAGAAGATCTAGCTAGAAAAAGAACATACACAACTTGCAAAGGTGAGGAGAAGAGAGAAAAATTGGAGTGAAAGAATGAGAAATTGTATTAACCGTATTCCGCATACAAAGAGTGAATAATTTACAATAGATATAGGATGAATGAGTAAATAATTCACCATAGTAGTGATCTAGAGAGATATAGACACTCATTGACAAACACTAGAGTGAGCTTCCACCTAGTCCTAGTTAATTGATCCATGCAATCATCAGTTCACTGAGTCACACGTGTGGAAGTGAGAGAAACACATGCAACTGCTAGTGGTAAAACCGAGGTTTCCATGAATGAGTGAATTCCACTAGTATAAATGAGTGTAATTGAATTTGAACTAAAGAGAAGCACCCTATATTGTAGGGGAATATTCTCTATAGAGAATGTTCTCATCTAAGGAAGCATTCTCAACATTGGACTATCAAACTTAGGAAAATAATTCTAGGTGAGTGTGTAATATCTCCAACATAATTGAATAAATTGTTGGATGCCAAGATTATCTTCCCTATTAGGAATACACAATGGATAGCCAATCTAGTCCATTTTAGAAAGAAAAATGATGATATTAGACTCTATGTAGACTTCAAAAATTTGAACAGAGCCTCACAAAAATAAAACTACCATGTTCCTCCTATGGAGCATATTTTGCAGTGTGTATTCGGATCTGAAATGCTATCACTCTTGGATGGTTTTTCAGGATATAATCAAGTCTTGTGTTAATCCCATGATGATCAGTTGAAAACAAATTTTAGAACAAAATGGGGAACATAAAAATATGGGAAGATGCCTTTTGGTCTGATCAATGACGGAGCCACTTTTCAAAGAGATATCGATATAGCATTCAGAGGGATAATTAGTAAATATATTATAGTGTATCTTGATGATGTCCCTGTGTTTTCTAAAAATAGAAGAGAGCATGTCCATAACTTAAGGAATATTTTTGAAAGATGTAGAAGGTATGGAATCTCTCTCAATACTCAGAAATCCATCTTTGTTGTAGATGAAGGAAAGCTCCTAGGGTTTGTTGTTTCCAAAGAAGGAATAATGATAGAGCCTAGTATCCCCCATTTCTAGGGATAACTAAGGAGATGATGTCTCAAGGCCCTCAGGTTGCATACATGGAGTGCCGAGGGATGGATTGAATTGTGATGTCCACTTACATAGATGAAGACCCGCTTCACCATGATACTTCTCCGGTTCATCATGATGGCATTCACCACATCAACTTATTTTCGGAAGATAGTGGGTCTTTCTCCATGAGGTACAAGTCAGGTATTGTGGTAATTGTCACTTTAATACTTGAGGCATTTGAGTATGTTTCATTTAAATCTTCTTTTGAGTATAGAACGCTTGCTTGGAAATTATTCTCTTTTCCCTGTTTCATCTTGGTGGTTGACAGTGTGCCCTAGTAAGTGGTCACCCTTGGGGAAATATTTTCTACTGGGAGGTTTCATTGATAGGTCATCGTACCATTCCTGATCATACTTGTCACTTTTCACACTTCATCCTTTTCGTTCCCCCATCTTTTGGTATTTTCTGGTGTACTGACCCAAGAAGGGATTGTACCTCATTTCGTGGGAAGAAGGGGCTGAAGGCCCAGAGGGAGTGTAGCTGGAAAAAGATAAAAGCCAAGGCATAAACTTATATATGCTCACCCAAAGAGGTCTTGAGAATAATGAAACATTTATCCTAAAATAATTTTAATACCTACAAAAGCAAACTCACATTATATAGATATCCCACTTGTTGAGGTGTGTACACTTATGCAATGTCCCTTTCTTTCCATACATATGGTACTATGTGTACCTATAGCTTCAAGTGATGTTGCAATACTCTTTTCTTTCCATGTCTTATAGTACCCAATTTTTTTGGACTTTAATTAATTAATGACAATAAATGGGCTTAGAAAAATGATGCATTGAAAATGAAGGTGCAACACACCCTCCACAAAGGCACCCATAAATGAGACAATAACAACCCTTGCATATCATGAACCCCATGCCCATAAGTTCTACCCCCATTCTTTTCATACTCTTTACATGAGTTGGAGAGGGTCCACCTAGGAAACACTCCCTGACCTAAGGAATGACTCACCCAATAGGTCACCATGACAACCCTCCCATGCCTAAACTTGGCAAGTTGCATAGGGTCTTTTGACATTTGTTTAATTTGAAAAGGTAGTTTTGATGCAAATGTTTAGGTGGCTCTTGTATTAAATGTGATTTTACTTGGCATGATACATTTTACTTGAGACCCTTGGATGGTGCATTCATTTGTCTTTGTAGGACCTTGCTTGATGGATGATTTTGAAGCAACAAGCCTAGCTTGGGCCTTCATTGGGCCAGGAAGCCCACAGGTTGGATGCCATGACCCACACCATGGGAGAAACTAGATGGTGAACATTGCCTTTGGAGGCATGAGGAGCCACCTTGAAGGATGAAACCTAGCCCCCCTTTGCCCAATGTTTGACCTTGGAAGGTAAAAATCCCTCTCTCTAGGGCTTCACGTCATGATTTGGGGCTATGGTTTGATGATGGCGGTGATGACTTAGTGAATAATTGGCATGCCTTTATGGAGAGAAGACCCTAGTACATGAAGGGATGGCCTTTGGAGTCCCAACAACTTCCTCTCCAAGCTCAACGATTTTCTAAAAGTGCCAAAACGTCACCCAATTAGGGCATGATGCCATCTTTTTAGGGTTACTTATATGTAAAATCAAAATTATATTTGTAAAGGAGAAAAATAAAAGAGGTTGTCCTCCTTATTTTTTGTTTTACCCTAATGATATGCAGACAAACTAATTTTAGAGGTCTTGTATAAATAGAGACCTAATTCATTTCATTTTTAAGATAGCTCTCTCACTTGAGAAGACATACTTGGCTGAAATTTTTTCCCTCTTTGGGCATTTGAGCTATATCTCTCCCTTGTAAATTTTTTTGGATGCTTATTGGTCTATTTTGGAGCTAGGGTGATGTTCTACCCTTATTGGAGGCTTATTCTTGCACGTGGATGGAATTTACTTGGTAATATAGGGTTTTATCTTGCTATTTTGTAGAATTGGTAAGGAATTTTCTGCATTTTGTTGGTAATTTCTTCTTTTTTCATGCTATTCTAATCTAAAACTCTTGGAGGAGTATAAGAGCATACACCCTACACCAATTTCATTTTAATTGTTATTGGATAAGTCATTTTTCACAAGGTTGCTAGGAGGAGTAAAAGGGCTTACACTCTCCTAGACTTACCTTTGTTGGATTCTCTTGCTCGAGGTAGTAAAAGGGATTACACCCCTAGAGAAGTAGTGGATCTAAATATTACAACCAAGATTCCATTACCCAATAGATTAAAGAACTAATCTGAAATTGCATTGGAGAAATAAAATCGTTGCATTGGAAAACATGTTTTGTGGAGGTATTTCATTTGTCTAAAGTGGATTCAATTCTATATGATATTAGCTTGCTTGAGCCCCTAGGGCATCTATATTGGATAGCTATTTCTTGATTCTGTTATAAATTTCTACTACAGCCATTAGGGCTGCAACAAAACTCACTCAAACTCTTTTTTTTACTCACTATTCCACCTTTGAAATTTGCTTGAAAGCTACTATAATTAAACTACTTGACGTTGGCTATCTTTTGGGTGGTTTACTTGTTGATTTTGGTGGTTGGATTTTGCTACTGTAGAAAAATTTTCTACATCCACTTGGCTGTCATAATAACTTTCTGATAACATCATCTAACAACCTTCTATTTTCACTAAAGTCTTGTTCGATTTCACTAGAGTTAAACTAATAATTGCTACCTTAACCTCTTTCATCATTTACTTGAATTTTGGTGATATATATTGCATCCATTTTATTCATTTACTTGCTGAAATATATTCTTGTTTACTTCTGCAATAAAGGACAAAAAAATTCACTTGCTTGTCCCTTTGATTATCTGTCTTGTATATCCATATTTTGTCTTGTCTCGGGCAGGTATACCACTCTTTTGCAAGTACACTATACTTTGACAACCTACCCCTATCAACAATACTCTTATCCAAGCCCCTTTCCACTTCCTAATTCAAACTATAGGGGTTTCACCTTCCATCACCTCACTTTCCATCTCAATCCCCCTAGGGTCACCGAGATTCCCCCCTTATGGTGATTTTCGTCATCACTAAAGTGAGGGGAGTGTCTATCTAAGGTGACAGTGGGTAGATACTCTCACAGTTGTCCCACTTTTGTAGTTTGGGTTGGGATTTTCCCAACATACAATTAGTGTGATAACAAAGCCAAAACAAATAGAAGTGATCTCTAATATTGCATTTCCTCATAACAAAATTTTTATGCAATCCTTCCTTGGAAAGATAAATTTTGTGCATAGATATGTTCCCAGTTTCTTTGAAAATGTGAAGCCCCTGCAAAATATGATAAATAAAAATGTTGAGTTCAAATGGGGTCCAAAGGAAAAAGAGTATTTCACTCAGATCAGGGAAGAAGTAACGAAATACCCAGCCTTATTGAGTCCTGAATTCAATAAAGATTTGATCTTGTATACATTCATTTTTGACACAACGTTTGGAACTATTATCACTCAGAAGAATGATGAAGGGAATGAATTCCCAATTGCATTCATGAGTTCAAGGTTGAAATGGGAAGAGCGTAACTATCCTGAAGTAGATAAACAAACATATGTGTTATTTGTAGCAGTCAAACACTTTGGGCCCTACCTGCTCAAATCCATAACCAAAGTAATGGTACCTTACTCTACAGTGAGAAATCTATTAGTATAGAAAGACTTAGGTGAGAAAAAAACCCATTAGATGACTTCCTTGTAGGAGTATGACCTTAAGATTAAGCCTTCTAAGATATTAGATGGGAACGGACTCTGCAAGGTTGCAACATAGTAAAAAGGAACATAGAATGATGAAGATAAACTATATGATGAAGGAGTTTTCATTGAAGATGAAATTTATTACATCTTTGTTCCTACTGAATCATGGCTCTATGAATTGAAATAATTTCTAACCCATGGTAGTGCTCCCCAATAATTAGAACCCAGAAAGATCAGAACTCTTAGAATTAAATATGCACAATAGTATCTTTTTGATGGAATCCTTTTCAGAATGAATTATGATGGTTCTCTATTGAGGTGCCTTGAAAAATATGACGCAGAAAAGGTTTTACATGAACTACATGATGGTTTTTATGGAGGACATTTTGGAGGGGAAACCACATCACATAAAGTTATCAGAGCAGGGTATTACTAGCCCACAATGTTCAAGGAATCCCATGCATTTGCTAGGAGATGTGAAATTTTTCAAAATTCAATTGGGAGGGAGAAGAATCCTACCTTCCCTTTGCAACCTATCTCAATTGATAGTCCTTTTCTATAGTGGGGTTTGGACATAATTTGAGAAATCAATCACAATTCATCTCAGAGTCAAATTTATATTTTGAATACTGTTAATTACTTTACACGTAGGGGAGAAGCAATACCTATGAAAGTGGTAATTGAAAACCATGTGATTTCATTCCTTAAATCACACATCGTTACTAGTGTTGGGGTTTCTTAGTATTTGGTATTTGATAATGCAAAATAATTTTCATCATTAAAATTTACTGAATATGATCTTGAAAAGAATATTAAAATAAAATATGCAGCCAATTGTTACCCCTAGGGAAATGGTCTGGCATAATCTACTAACAAAATATGATATGAATCCTTAATATAAATGTAACTAACCATCATAGAAGTTGGTTCTAGCTTTACCAAATATCTTGTGGGATGATAGGGTGACACCTAAAACATCCTCAAGGAAATCTCCTTTATTCTTGGTGTATGGACAAGAGGCCATTTTTCCTACTCATATTTTATTTCCTTCTCTACAATTATCTTATCCTTCCCAAGAGGCAAATTGTCTAGTCATGCATCATAGATTGAACACTCTTCTCAAGATGGAAGAAGAAAGGGAAAACACAAAAAGAAAGCTAGATCAACACTAAGAGTTGGTAAAATGTTGGATTGATAAAAGATCTATCACCAAAAAGGATTTTCAAGTTGGAGACTTAGTGCTCAAGTGGGGCAAATCCAATGAAACTAAAGGGAAACATACTAAGTTTCAACAACTCTGGCTTGGCCCATATCAAATTCATGAAAAAAATGGGTCTGAGACTTTCAAACTCAAAACCTTGGAAGGGGAGGTTGATGAACTCCCTATAAATGTACAAATCCTCAATAAGTATTTTTCATAATCACCTCGGGTGATGAAGACTTGTACATATTATATATTCTTTCATAATTTTTTTCTTGTAGGAAATTTCACTTTTCTTTTACATGCTTTTGTATAGTTCTACTTTTAATTTTTGTATGCCTTCTGAGCAAATTCTAAACAAACTGTCATGTTTTAAATTTTACTTAGCCCCGTTGATTCTGTCTGTATGTTGGAAGAGAGAGATTATTTTCTATGTAATATGGAGGTAAAAATTCCTCTCAATATCGGTCTCAAAGATACCTAGAAATGGAGAATCTACTCTCTATAATGTGGTGAAGAATAAGGATGTCAATGTCAAACAATGGAAACCTAGACATGAAAAAATATTTTCAACCCTGATAAAATTCTCAAGTTGTGGATTGGAGAAAATAAAATAAAAAATATGAAAGTAAATCTTGTATCTTCTTTGTCATGGTGTTACTCCCACAATGAGTTTTAGAGCCTACATGGAAGTAGGATATGAGCCTATAAGTTCCCTTTTGGGTATTATCTATGAGGTCCATTCACTAAACATTAAAATGATAAATATGTTATATCTTTAGAACGTAGACCCATGCGGACTACAAGTTTTGACAAGGCTTGCATATATAAGAAACTCTCATATCACCCCAATTCCTTCACACCCTATTTGCACAAGAAAAAATCATATACAAATCTAGATGGGTGAATAAGACATAATATCATAAGAAAGTTGAAAAGCACTATTAATTGTGTGGGAAGTGTAAGTAAACCCTTTAGAGATACATATGCTTGTTGGAAGTGGGGCCATGCTGGTATGATACCGAGGCAACTTTGTTAAGTCTATGGATGCTCATTGGCAGCGAAGCAATGCTTGGAAACGAGAGATGAAGAAAAAAAATCAGCTTATTGTCAATTACATAAAGGTCTCTGTGTGGTGTCATACCCCAACAAGGATTATATGTAGGTTTAAGACTAATCAATTAACCTCATATCTTAGCTTGGTGAAAATACTTAGAATGAAATCTATAAGCTCTCATTACCTGCCAATATCTATTAGAAAGAAATATTGGTGACGTGGAACCCATGGAAAAGGTGAGAACCACATTTTCTTGAAAAATCGATTCTCAATATCCCAATGTGTCCTTTGAATTTTTTTTAGGATAGAGATAACAAGTTCTTCCCAGTGAGTCCCCATTTGTTGCAGCTACAACAACTCCAGTTAAATTTTATGTTACGGTAAAATTCAATGACCCCCCTACTAAACTTATACATGAATTTTGAAGCATATGAGTAGTTCATCAAATCTAGGTAATGTTGTGAGGTGCGCAGAGGAAAAAATCCATTCATGTAGCTCCTCATCCTCTCAACAATCTGGTCTTTAACCCTCATTTGCATGAAAAACACCTTTTATTTTTCTATACCTTTTCATATTTCAACGTGTTATTTAATTTCATATTTCCCTTAAATCTTGTTTATAACTCAAGTACTGTGCAAGGAGTCTTCAGATTCATAAAAGTTCGCAAGCCTATTGGGTCTAATATTTTGGATTCGTTCCATTGGAAAGTTTTTTTCTCTTGGTCATGATATATTTTTGAAATTCGAGGCCCTAAAGACTATCGATATCTCATCCTTGGGTTTTTCTCGATCAGAATGAAAATATACACTTACGAAGAAAAGGGATTCTACCAAAAGCCTATCAGATGCCCCTTTTCAGACTCATCTTTCTTAGAATGTAAAAAATTCCTAGATCCTTCTAATGAAATTCTTTCAATAATAATTTTTTGAAAGGCATTTTCGTAAGGTTTCATAGTGATAATCTCTTCCTCTTAATTCCTCCCATGGGCTTAACCTTAAGTTTTATGTTTTATCGTTTCAAAGGTTTTGGTTTACAACTAGTTTAATATATTTATTTATGTAATTTAAAACATCACCAACTCATTTTTGTTCTTTTCCTCTGTTAACCTTCTCTTAGCACATTTCTCAAGACCAATACCCAAATATTCGGTCAGGGATTCTTTTTCAGTTTTTTCTCACACATAAGTTTCTTTTATTACTTCCAACCCAACTTTTCCGAAGAGCTTTCTCTCGACAGACTGTGTCATAAGTATTTCCTAACGATTAATTTTACCTTTTAAACTCTTCCTGTAGGATTACCTTTTTGACGCTTATATTATATCACCCTGAAGTTTAGTTACAAAGGTTTTATTAACAAAAATACTTATAAACCAAGTATACCCTTTTCCCTTTTCCAAGCCCACTTTGTCTCTCTTCACAAGGTCGGACCCCAATTTTTTTTTCATAGGATCTCCATCAGATTATATCTCCTGAATTTTGTGTTTCCAAATTCATCTCTCTGAAAATATTATTTCGATCGTGTTATCTCAAAAAGCATCTTCGAAAAAAGTTTATCTGATATTATAGGTCTTCCCAACAATGCATCTTCCTGAGAGTTATTATAGGTCTTCCCGACAATATGTTTCTTGCCTACTACAAGCTAGGGCCTATTTGTATTGATTACAGGAGTAATAGGAAGCGATTAGACATTAAAAACCTATTTTGAACCCTGTAATACTCATTGTTCAAATAATTGAGTGTAAAAGAGGTCTTCAAAAAGGGTTTTCTGGCTAAGTGAGATTTGTAGCGATAAATTGTAAAATAACCAGGTAAGGTCATGGTTAATTTGAGAGATTCTTTTCTTTCGCTTATTCTTTTAATGAAATACTTAGGGCTACTATGTATTGTACATGAATTCAAAAGAACAAGATGTCGAAATCCTAGATAAGGAGAGGAAGGGAACCCACAACAAATGGTGTCACCCAAGTAAAAGTTCTAGACAACATGTTTTTATCTGACACAAACTACTTCAATGGGTTGGAGGATTGTCCAACCTGGAATGATATCTACAAAATATTCACCATTGAGGATTTTCCCATGGAATACGAAGATCTGACAGTATATCAGAATATGAATAAAAGTGGATTATATGCTTTTGTTGCGAGACCCACACTCTTCCCCTACAATGATGATTCAAGGTGGGTATTCTCCTATTTAGTTGCATAGAAAACCACGATGGTTAATGAGCTTAAAGCCTAGATAGCCTCATTGAATCTAGACGATATTCACACCATATATCACCTACAAGATCCTAATTACTACTTGAATAATCAATTCCTGTATAGATTCAGAGAAGACCACCTTCACATGGTAGAATTAGTATAAGAATAGTGGAATGAAGACAAGGAATTCACTTAGACAGATAACACATTGTACCCGATAAAATTTTCAAGAAACCCTACCAGTTGTTGCCATCCATGATATGTGAGATATACGATGAAGATACCTACACACATTTTAGATTGGAGTGGAAACCATTGGCATACAACGTAGCTGAGGCAGTACATGTCTTCAATTAGGTGTAGATCCTTTCGTTCAACTTTTTTCAAAATGCCAAAGAATACCCAGGACTGAAAAAACAAGTTTTTACATGTCCTTGTATTTGATAGATGATGTCTTCTCTTCCATATGTTTTCTTGCTATGGGATGGGACTAGAACCCTATATTACCTCCTATCCATGTATATTTCTCTGAAATGTGGGACAATAATTATAATAAGTATCTATATGATATATCTGACCATTTCCTAGCACTATTATTTTCTATCATATTCAACCAACATACTCATAGATTATCTTAAGGAGCTATTGAATCCCTTAAAGACATAGGGGATTGGTATATGGGCAAGAATTATACCTATATTATAATATTTGGTTGTGCATATGCCCCATGGATACTTCCCAAATATGTCCCTAACAAGCTACTGGTCAAGCAGTTTGCTTATAAGACAATGGAGGAAGGGATAACTTCATTTTTAGCTACAAGTTATAAAAGAATCTGACCCAGGTTTCCCATCAAAGTAGGAAGGTTCACCCTACTAAACGTCCCTCATGCCAAAAACAAAGTTGCACTCCTGAAAGAACTATGTTTATGCACAAGAGAAGCCACAAGAAATGATTTGAAATGTATTGTAAGATATCATATTAAATCCACGGGTTTAATCCTTTTGTGCATGATGCAGATAATTTATAGGATATTTTCCAAGGAGACTTATTTTTTGAATAGGTATTAAGCATGGTTCAGGATGAACCAGGAAAATAAAAATTATAGCGAGAGGAAGAAGAAAGAAGGCAGATAACCAAAGAACAATGGGAACTACTGATGGTGACTGAGAAGGAGAAAGAAGAGGAAAGAAAGAAGGCATAGGAAACCAAATAATAAGGAAGGTATAAGAGAACTATGGAAGAAAAATAAAGGTTTAAACTAAGTGAGAAATAAAAAGGAGAAGAAGATAAAAAAAAGGATGAAATCAGAAAGAAAAAGGAAAAAGAATAAGTAAAGAGGAAGACAATTAAACAAAAGGAAAAGGCAAACATAGAGGAAAAGAAAAAGATAGAGGTAGATGAAAAGAGGAAATAAGAAGAAGTATCCTGAAAGGTTGTAGAAAAAGAAATGAAGAATAAGCATGAAGAAAAGAAAAAGGACGTTGAAGCATAAAAAAAGAGGAAAAAGGAAGAAGCAATCCGAAAAGATGCATAAGCATAACATAAGAAAAAGGAGGAAGAGAGGAAAAAAGAGGAAGAAGAACAAAAGAAGGAGGAAGTGTTAGAAAAACAGGATCATAGAGCAATAAAATAAGACAAATGCGGAAATAAAACAAAGAATATACACAATACAATAGAGACATAGATATACGTGGTTCACCCAGTGTGTCCATCAGAGAAATTGCTAGGTCCTTCCTTTATTATTATCCAACAAATGAACGGATACAACCTACAACACACCTGCTATAACTTCCTCTTCTTTCTCTCATAATATCCTCTCTCAGAATACAATATTCACAATGATACACAACCGCAATACAATTCCCTCATAAAAAAGGGTTTCCTTCTAGAGTAAAAAACCCTAACATAACTTCTACCGTTAGATCTATGACCTTATAATGAATGGTCTAGATTTACTATGAAAGTGCAATATACATTTACAAGGCAATTTTTCCTTCGGGGGCCCATTTGCCCCCAGACCCCGTAGGGGGGAAAGCCCCTCCTACAAGCCCCCTGCATGGAGGAGTTTACAATATTTCAGGCTGTACAGTCTTCATGGGGTATAAACACGACTAAAAACAAAGACCTATGAAACAAGAATATAATCAGGCTCCACAACCAACATGAAGAAGAAAGAAAGTGATAAAATATGCATAAGAACAACAAGATGGTGGAAAAGGCTCACTAGCCAACACATTCTATTCACACCAATGTTACATATTTATAGTACAATGGTGATGCCACCTCATAGAGATATTTTCTCTAGATCCTAAAATCATGTATGATGACTAGGATGGAAATATTAACTAAATCATTAGTCATCACTTGAGGATATATTACTAATATCCTAAATGAATAATACAAATATAGGCGACAATTTATACTTAGTGATTGGTTAAGGTAAGCCATAGGCTAACAATCCCCCCCTCAATCACAAGTCCGATCAATAATACCAACAATAAAGAATAAAATGGTATCAATTACAAGTCTTCATACTGAAACTCTTGTGCTGAGCCTTAATGAAGAACTACTTGAAAAACTGCCAATTTGGATGTTGAATGGTTCATTTGAATTGAACTAGAAGAGATATGAGATATGGAAGTAAATAACTACAATATCTAAACATTCCTTGATTGCTTGATAATTCAATCATTTCGCCAAGTATTTGAGCTAGAAGAATCTAATGTCTTCTAATAATTGGTGAACATGTAGTATCACTACTCTAATATCAGTGTATCACTGAAGTTCTTTCTGAATCTGTGGTTTGGGATAACCATTGACCAATTGATACCATGTATCTGATGGTTTTTGGATAACCACTACCAATCTTGACACTTTTAGGTGTCCAACAACATCCGAATGTATAATGTGTATGATTCAATTGCAGGACATTGAATCATAATATTGTCAAAGTATGCCATCTCTAGAAAATCTCACTATGTAATCATGTGAGCCAATATGCATGCAATTTGTTCACTTAATGTAAACTCTAATCTGATGAGAGCGAACCAAGAGATGCGAATTGACTTCTGGTCTAAAATATCCTAGAAAATGCCTGACAACTCAATCAAATGCCAAGCTACAATGTAGAAGGATTGTCTTGTCCTCTACTAGGTCGAATGACCATCTATGTGAACCAAACGTCCACATCATTGCTCTCAAAATTAAAATCAACATCCCAATTATGTATGATTCAACTTAAACTTATTGAACCATAATTTTTCTGAAGTCTGTCATCTACAGACCACAATTGCCCATTTGGAAAATTTCATCCCCACTTGACATACTTGTTGTCAAAAAATTTAGTCTAACAACCAATTCCATCATCAATTCCACCCTTTGTCAACTGAAAGGAAAGACCACAAGTGGTTTCATGAACTATCGTCACTGGAATTTTGAACTCCCCCCCTTAAGGTGCATGAGAGTTTTATCATTGTATTCCCTCCTTCTAGGCTCAAGAGAGTACCATACTTGTTCCATTTGAGTACAACACAAAGTCGGCATGCGGAAAAAACAACATGTTGTCTCATCCTGTGAGGGCCATGCTCAAAATCTATGCCATAAGGGACCACTTATGTGAGGTACAAAAAGTGCTATGCGCTGTAAAGATTAGTCTTTACTTGAGATTGAATTCTGTGGTAAGACTTATATAATTGCTTGGTTTTTGATGACCACTTCCAAAGATCAATCCACTCATAGTGAATCTTCAATATTGCAGGTTTCTTCAGTGTTGAACATCAGTCTGAAGAATGGTTATGCTTGCCACAATACTGACAATGATGGAGATCAAAACATTGATTCTTCATGTGACCAACTCGATTACAATTTTGGTACTTTTCATTTTGATGATAAATTGGAATAGGTGAAAGTGAATCTTCTTGAAGGAAACCAACACTTTGAAACTTGATTGGTTTTGAATAATCAAGAATATGAAAGGTAACTTGCTTGTCATATCCAAGTCATGTTCTATTCTTGTTGTAAATGATTTCTTCCCAAGGTCTGATCATGGGCTTGGAAAGAGTATTCTATGTTGGATATATTACACACTCACCTATAATTATTTTCCTAAGTTTTACAGTCCAATGTTGAGAATGATTCCTTAGATGATAATATTCTCTCTAGAGAATATTCACCTACAAAATAGGATGTTCCTCTTCATTTCAGAGTCAATTACACTTAGTTAGACTAGTGGAAGTCACTCATGCATGGAAACCTCGGTTTTATCACCAGGAGTTGCACGTGTCTCTCTCACTTCCACACATGTGTCTCAGTCAACTGATGATTGCATGGATCAATTAACTAGGAATAGGTGGCAATTCACTCCATTGTTTGTCAGTGAGTGTCTAGATCTCTCTAGATCACTACTATGGTGCATTAGTTACTCATGTAGCCTATATCTATTGTAAATTATTCACTCTTTGAGTGTGGAATATACGGTTAATGAGAATTCTTCCATTCTTTCTCTCTTGCTTCTTCTTTCGTAATTTCTCTCTGCAAATGTGTGTGGTATTTTATATCTAGATCTATTATGTGCATGTTCAACACATTTACATGGTATTAGAGCCGACAGACTACTAAGAAAAAGCTACACGAAATTATATTTGCAGGTACTGAAGATTGAAGAACACAGAAAGATGGATTATTCATTGACAATACTTCTCATGCCTCATAAATTTTTGGAATGGAAGCCCAAAATTCTGCTTCTGCTCATATGCAAAGGTGTGTACCAAATAAATTTGGCAATGGAAGTAGAGCCTGATTTCGTCGATGAGCAAAACAATTTTCTCAATAGACAAGATATGGCCATAGGATGTATCCTCTGATTTATTTCTCCCGAAATTCTACATCAAGTATATGATGACTCACAAGTATCAACTCCAAATGAATTATGTAACATATTTGAGGTTCTATTTGGGAATAAAGAAGATTGTGAATATTTCATGCAAGAGGTTGAACAGATAGATCCAGAAGAGAAGACATCAGCAGATCAAGCCTCTTATTATGAAGAGTATTCTACAAAAGTATTTGCACAAAATTGTATCCATTAATTGAATATTATGTCTACTCCATTTTAGATTTGTTTTTTGAATTTCATGTGGAAGATATATGGCATGCATCGCAAGGGTCACATGCATACACTTTTCCATGCACAATGCATGTATCTTAGGAGACAAAAAGGGAGTCGTGCACATCAGACACAATTATGATATTTTCTGATAAAAAAAATTGCAGAAACAAATAGGATATTTGAATTCCTCTCGGGAAAATACCCAATTTCAAAAAACTAATCTTTTGAAATGGAGTCCAAGAACTGAAGTTATGATTATTTTAATATCAACAAAATTTCAGTTCTTTTCCGGAAACGACCTCACTGTTTTCAAAGTTTCATCCAAACTTTATTTAGATATTCTTCATTACAAGAAGATAAAGTGGATATGTGTGGAAATATCAATGGTGCATCTACTTCATCAAATCCGTGCAAACATCTACATCTTCAACAAAATATTGAACGAGCACAAACTTGCACAGTTGCGAGTTCTTCTTGGAGTGAAGGACAAGGTTGCTTAGCAACTTCTTTTTGTTCCTTATCATTTTTTATTTTATTTTATGCATTGTAATTTGAGGGNTACTTTTTCAGGAAAAAATCCAAGGTATTTCAACACCTCAAATATTTCAAAGCCCTGGTTGAGACACAGTCCGAAAATAAAATCAAAGTCCTTTGAACTAATAACGGGGGAGATTATGTCAATCATGAGATCCAGTTCAGAGGAAACAAACAAAGCACATCGAGATCCACATGCACTACATCCAGGACTTAGTACACGAGGGGATCATCGACCTACAATTCTTTCCTTCAATGAAACATACGACATACGTCTTCACCAAGACCTTCACTGAGAAGGAGTTCCATTCTCTAAGAAGTCATCTTGGAGTGAAGGACACAGTTGCCTAACAATTGTAGTTATTATTTTTACATACATTGTACCTTGAGGGGGGGGGGTTTTCCCATAAGGTTTTCCCTCTTTCCTCACTTTATTTTTAGTGTATCTTTTGTATTTGGGTACCTAACATGGCCTTTTTTCCAGGACCCATTTATCATGTACACCCTAGTAGTGTTCAGGGGGGTGTTGGAGATATTACACACTCACCTATAATTATTTTCCTAATTTTTACAGTCCAATGTTGAGAATGATTCCTTAGATGGAAATATTATCTCTAGAGAATATCTCCCTACAAAATAGGATGTTCCTCTTCAGTTTAGATTTAGTTACACTTAGTTAGACTAGTGGAAGCCACTCATGCATGGCAACCTTGATTTTATCACTAGGAGTTGCATGTGTCTCTCTCACTTCCACACATGTGTCTCAGTCAATTGATGATTGCATGGATCGGTTAACTAGGACTAGGTGGTAGTTCACTCCAGTGTCTGTCAGTGAGTGTCTAGATCTCTCTAGATCACTACTATGGCGCATTAGTTACTCATGTAGCCTATATCTATTGTAAATTATTCACTCTTTGAGTGTGGAATATACGGTTAATGAGAATTCATCCATTCTTTCTCTCTTGTTTCTTCTTTCTCAATTTATCTCTGCAAATGTGTGTGGTATTTTCTAGCTAGATCTATTCTATGCAGGTTCAACACATTTACATTATGAACCCGTTTCTTTGAAATCTGTGGAAGTGGATTTATTGTTTGTTGTATCATTGAAATGTTTTCTTTTCTGAAATCAAAAGAAAACTTTTGAAATGTAGGTTCAAGAATAACTTTTTCTTTGTCTGCATCTGGAGTTGTCCTACTGAGTTGCTCCTTCAATAAATGTTGATCAAAAACATCATCATCATCATCATAGAGAGGATTGTGCTAAACAAAAAATAGTTCAGAACACTTCACTGGCTCTTCATTTTTGAGATCCCTAATTTCATCATTCAATAGTTGGGATAGAGATTGAAGAAGTATAACTTTAGCTTGCGTCACTTGCAAACAAGTCAACACCGATTGAAGAGTTTATTTTTTAAATATCACCGTGTTGTGTTCAGTGGTGTTTATTAGAGTGTTCAATAACTCTAATAATTCTAGATTTCTAGCCATTTCAAAAACACTAAATGAGGTCTTCTTGTGCAGGTAGATCATGATTACAATTTTACTCCACAGAATAAGGCTTATCTGCAACTCGCTCACTTGAATCACTCACTTGAACTTCACGCTCGTTTGATTTTGTTTCACAATCACTTGAACTTTTCTTACTTTCTTCCAAGAATTTGAGGGTGTCGAATACTATCGAAAATGCACTCAAAAACTTGATGTTTACAATTATTTGAGTTTCAACCACTCAACCTATAGAACTGATAATAGAATGACACAAGCAAGTTGTGGGTGTTAGGTTCAACCAAAAAGCCACCTTATGACAAATTCAATTCAACTCAACTTGATTTCAAAAGACAAGTAAACTTACTAAAGGACTATTTGCAAGTTACAATGAATCTTGATTTTGAAGTTAAATTACTCTTCAAATTTGAATGTGTTGTCGATGCTTTTGAGTCTAGTTCTCCTTTGATTACGAGCTTGAATTGTTCATTGCTTCAATATTCTTTTTCGATGCTTGATTTTAATTAATTTTTCTTGAATGCATGTGCATGAGTAACATTGTGCTTGAGCTTGTGTGTGTTGCATTAAATACTAAAATTGTGTGTTTGTTTATGTCAAAACTAGACACTAAACAATATAAGCCTCCATGAAAATTTCACCACAACACACTGCACAAGGTGTACTTAAGATCCCCTTATTCAATTTCGGGCAGATCTAGGACACAAGAGCCAAATAAAATATGATTTTATTAATACAAATGTTACATGCGGGTTTCAACTATTCTTCCTTTCTCCAACATTCTGTAAAATTTCTTACAGATATTCCAAAAGAAATCTGGTTACTGTCCATTACATGGAGATTGCCCAAGAGAAATCGAGCACTTGAATGGTTATACCACGAGTCTTGGCCATCAAAGAACTTGACATTGAATAGGAATCTTAATGATTCACTCATATCATCAACCATCTTCTCAACTCTTTTTTTTTCTCATCCAATATCTCCACATCGAAACTCGTTAGATGCCATCGATTGACATTTTTTTATGAGATCCTGCAACGATATACACCAACATAATACATATTTGTTTTTATTTTGGATTTATTTTTCAAGGAATGTATTCAAATATGAAGTGTCGTGCCTCCATCCTTGTAGTGTTCCATGGGAGATGAAAAGTATTTGATATGAAATGATTTTTTGGTCTATCAATTGACACCAATTGATAAAGCAAAGAAGCTCTAATACCAATTGATAGAAAAAATAAGCTCGGATACCAATTGATAAAATATGCATAAGAACA
Source organism: Picea engelmannii (assembly GCA_009831015.1). Lineage (NCBI taxonomy): Eukaryota > Viridiplantae > Streptophyta > Pinopsida > Pinales > Pinaceae > Picea > Picea engelmannii. Next base: position 425,504 of record ML784348.1, read on the forward strand.
ACAAGATGGTAGAAAAGGATCACTATCCAACACATTGTATGCACACCAATGTTACATATTTATAGTACAATGGGTGATGCCACCTCATAGAGAGATTTGCTCTAGATCCTAAAATCATGCATGATGACTAGGCTAGGAAATCTTAACTAAATCATTAGTCATCACTTGAGTATATATTACTAATATCCTAGATTAATAATACAAATATAGGTGACAAATTAGACTTAGTGATTGGTTAAGGTAAGCCATAGGCTAACAGAAAGAGAAAAGAAGAGGAATTGGAAGAAGTTGAAAGATAAAAGAAAATAAAAACAAAAGAGGATAAAAGTAAAGAGGCCAACCCTAGTACTGTTAAGGAGATTACACTACTAAACTCACCTATCAATGTTGGTACACCATTGAGAATAATAACAAGGGGTTTCTCATATTATTCTCAATTTATGGAGTTTGATGACGTTGTTTTAATTTTAGTAGAATATTTTTACATCAACTCAAAAAGGGGAATTGAGAAAATATTAGCCAAAATAAAAAGGAATGAAGACACCTCCATTAAAGGACCATCATATAAAGTAATTTCAAGGAAGATGTGAATAGACCTTCAAGGCAATGCCATAGATACAAATTCATCCCCGAGTGTGTTTGGAGGGGAATACTCAGTCTCTGTATGCAATTTAAGTGCTACACTAGACATTTATAAGGAAAAAGTAGCAAAGTTGGAGGAGAAACTGAAGTTCCATAAATTTCATTTGGAGGATGATTTTAAGAAACAAGTTACTGAGATTGAACATTTGCAGAGAGAAGAATTAGAGACCCCAAAAATATCACATTCCCAAGAAATAGAAGAATAAGAACATAATACTGGGGATAAATTGATCTTTCCAAGCAACAAAGTTGAAGGTTATTGTATATGGAGAGAAAATTTAGGGACTTGAGAAAGAGTTGAAAGAAAGTAGGCAGGGGTCACATGCACTAGAAAGTGTGAAAGAATAAGCTAGCAAGGCTAATGAGGAGTTAATAGAAGCACACATAAGTTTCTTCACCAAACTGAATGTGATACAAGATTACCAACATGGAATCATCAACCTATCTGATCAGATGGATGAACTAAAAGACAAGTAAAAAAATACATGGCATGCATTTGACATAATAATTTATTGGCAAGGGATACCTGAAGAGACCCTTGCATATCTATTCAGATTCACAAAGAAATAACAGAGGAATACTCAAATGTTGATGGATGGCTGGAATAATTCATGTCAATATGTTAAATATACCATAAGCCTCTCTAACAAAGCATGTGCCAGGATGTGGAACTTTTCTAATGCATTGTTAGAGAAATTCAAAATGCCAGTCAATGAGGAGCTTGCTCAAGAAGGACCTAGGAAGTTGAGGATAACATAAGTGGAAGATAACAAAGATAATAATAAACAAGATATTGAGAAACTAATATTATTTAACAAAGACGGCCCGGATGGGGTGACACGTCGAGAGGGGGGTACAGGTGGACGCGCACTCGACCCCAGCATAAATGTCGAAGGCCGCCACCCACGAGCATACACTTACGATGGATGACGGCCTTCGCTGCAGTTGCAGGACGGAGGGGTCTTTCCCTCGAGCGATCATTTATGTCATAGGCATTCCCGGGATGGCGAAAGTTTATTGTGAAAAGATGACTTCGGTTCTGGATCATTCGGTTTTCAATTTGCCTGGGAAGAGAGGGACCTTACCGACCTCGGCTCTGTATTTTGCTTGGATGCACTGGTGTGGTCTAGCCTCCACCGTGCCTTGGCTTGGTTCACCCTCTTTGTATTTCTCTCTGACTCTGGCGGGACAGAGCTCGCATACCCGAGCCTCGCACCTGCATTTGCTCTCACCTTGGCTCATCCGCCTCCTCCTGCATTTGCTCTGTTCCATCGCCATGGTTCGCATTAGAGGCCGACCTCGATGGGGAGCGGCCTGGGAGGCAAAGAAAGCGCAGAAGCGGTGCAAGGAGAAGCTAGAGCGTGCCCTGACTCTTGTGAATTCAATTCTCAGAAAGGAGGCCAGACCGAAGAAATTGGCATGACGTGCCACCATCGCTGAGCTCGAAGTTGGGTCCAGTCGAGACGCCCTGGAGAATATACCGGGGGCCATACATGAAGCTGGTTTCATGGAGGAGTTTCCCCCCTGTATAGTGGAGGAAGAACCGTTACCCGCGGACCAGCTGATTATAGAGGATACCCGCGTGAAAACTCATCAGATGGAAAGCAGACCCACTCCGACTCTGGTAGAATACACCCCTGGTTGTATTGTCGAGGAGATACCTTGGCCTGGTGACGACCAGTGCAATTGCCAAAACACTCAGGGGGACAAAGTAGGCACGAAGGGCATAGAGGCAGAAGCGGTGCAAGGAAGGTTCGTTGAGGATTCTGGAGCAGCGATGGACGTGGGTGGAAGCATGCACGGGTCACTCATCCGTGAGGAGCACCTAGCACTGATCTTCGACCTCCATGGACACTTGGATGATCTGGAGCATCGGGCCCTCATCATGGGCCAGCGCATGGACATGTTCCTAGATGCCTTTCCCAATGTGCCAACAAAGAGCAAATGCCCCCTCTGCGCGCAAGCTTTCGTCTTGACCGGGACCACGTGGCAGGATGGCAAGGATGACCAGTCACCAAGCATCTAGGTTTTTCATGTTTTCTTGGCTCTTAGTTTTACTTTGTTGCTGCTTTATGTACTTAGTCCATAGACATCTGTCCTGGTTTCCTCCGGGAAGGATAGATGTCAAACAACTTTTATGTTCTATAATGTTATTTGCTACTTGCCCTCTTTACATGCTGGTTTTCGATAATCGGAAGCATTTTGGGTGACACCAGACCTACTTTGATGCATACTCTGTAATAGTTTTGTCTATCTAATATAGCAGGATCCACCCCTTTTTTATTTAAAAAAAAAAAATATTATTTAACAAAGACATCCTAAACAAATACTTAGTATAACCGATCAAACAAGATGCAGCTGCAAATGATTTTGTGAATAAAATACATAGAGACTTGAAAAGAGAAGTTGCAGACAAAGTGTGTGATGGAGAGCTAGAAATAGAAAATATGGAGCTAATCAAACTAGAAGAAATCAACAAGGCATACAACTCATGGATGACATATGTAGAATACTTATCCTCAAAGAAATATTCCTTATTTTTGTTTAATGTTTATTTCTTCATTATATTAGAATTGTATATAGAAGAGTGGAGGACTTTTGACCACTGTATTATTGTATGTTACTATTATCTATGACAAAATAAAGAGCATAAGGCAATTTTGGAATCATGAATGTTTGCAAATGTGTATGGGACTATTCTACATATGATTTTGTTGTATGAGTTTCTTCAATGATTATCATATGAACTATTTCTATACATGGTATTTGAGATACTTATATGTTTATGGTTTCTAATCGATACAAGGATAATGTTTCAGGTGCAATCTACAATTGTTTGTGATTTAATCTATAGCTTTGTTGTTTTAACATATTACTGATTTCCATGAACTATTTTTGAAGTCAGTGATACAATTTATACTGTGTCTATCATGTTAAGATTGCTCCTGATCAGGATAGGGTAGAATTAGATTAGAATAGTTAATTTTAATTCCATTTTAAGTAGTTTAATTCAATTTTAACAAGAATCTTTGGAGGAATATTTTTCTTCATTTTTGCAATCTAAAACTCTTAAGTGACAACCAGGCCCAAATTATATTGGTCAAAACTTTCCATGTCAAATGAGAGTAGGTCTAATTGGGACCTGCCATCAGGCATTTTCGCTTACCTGCTTGACAAGACACTTGGACCCGTCAACGCTTCCTATTAGTGAAAAAACCATGGTAACATCCTTCCAACGAGTCCTTGTCTGAAATATAGTCCACATCTAAATGAAGCTCAATGCCACATAAAACTTGTTTTATAAAGGAATAATCTAGGAGAAAATGTACGTTATATTATGCATCCTTTCTACTAATTGACAAAACCCATGCCCAAATTTATTCCTCAATTATAGTCTATCCCACATGAGCACTATAGTTTCTCATTGCTTATGATACCACCATGTTGGAACATCAAGTCATCAGTTCATCACACTTCTCCTGGAATTAGTCAGTCGGGTGGTCGACCTACATATGGAAACATTTGGTTGAGTAATTGACCAGATATCTACATTAGTTGATCAAGTAGTTGACAAGTTTATTGGTTGGAGAGTCGACCAACAATTGAAGATATTCAATCTGACAATCGACCAACAATCAAATATAGTTGGTCAGTGGATCAACCAATCAAGTAATCAACTACTAGTTGGAAGCATGGGAGGTTAGGTCGAGCATCCTTGTTGAGCCAACAATACAACACATTTTTGACGGAGTCAACTCTAACAACCGACAATCATATGTGGACTAGATCCTCCTGATTTCAAGGAAGTTGGTTATAAATTGAAGTTATAAATAACAAACCCCATGGGTCATTATCATCAAGAATATTAAGTAGATCAAGTGATTATGTTGTGTACAAGATGTTCAATAGTCATTGTGATGTTTTGATCACAATGGATTGTGCTTAAGTGATGTAACAATGTATTTAGACACGACCTTTTGTTTTCAAAATATTATTTCCTCTTCGATTATTTGTAGTATTTTTTTTCATTTTCATACCAGGTTCCACCCAATCCCCAACATGGTATTAGAGCCGATGGCTTGAAACCTCGCCTATTATCCACAAACCTTGTTGAGTCTGATTTGTTTTTTGATTGACTCTAGGATGATGGTTTACTAATTGGAACTTGGAAACATAAATGTTTTGTCTAGATATTGAAGATGGCTTCGAAGATTGATACTGTAGCTTTGAATGAATCAAATTATGCAGTATGGGCACCAGACATGGAAACCCTACTAAATAGTAAAGGATTGTGCTAGTATACAAAGACTACAATTCCAAATCCAACAAATGATTAGTCAAATTTCATTGTTTATGAAAATAAGCAGGAGGTTGTGGGGTTCATTATGACCTATATCTCACATGAGATTCATTTTCACATTGGTGGAATCGACTGCCCTCATCAATTCTGGAAGAAGTTAAAGTCATTGTTCGATAGAGTCGATGAAAGCCATGTCATGGAGTTGGAGAAAGAGTTGATCTCTCTCAATCCTCATTCTTTTGACATAATAGAGGAATATTTGCGTGTGTAAAGGAACTCCAGTTTAAATTGGGTGTAATGTGGAAATAATCATCAAAATAAAGATAGATAGCTCATCGAGCTAGTCTTGATGAATTTGAGAACACCATTCGACATTTTCGTCTTAACTTTTCACACCAATTGGTAGGCGCACAAGGAAGATGGTAAGGATTACACCTTTGAATCTTTTTGTGGCCTTTTGATCATTGATCAACACAAACTTCTTGAAGAAGGAAATATTGGTGGTAAAAATCAAGCCCACTTGCTCAAGGGATAGGGCAAGTAGAATCACAGGGAAAAGATGACAGTTTGATACCTGTAAATAGAGACATGGATGCCTCAACTAGAAACCTAAATGGAAAATAGATGCACACTGTCAAAGTTGAAATAAGAAGCCATGTCAGTACTATGGAAAGACTAGAGATGTGGAGAAGGTATACTACAAGAAGAGATATGATTTAGAGAAGAATGTTAAAATTCTTTAAGGAGACATGTTCATTGTTCATCGACCCACTGATAATTTCACCTTCCAAGTCAAAACTTATCAAGCCTCACTGCCTCATTCTACATAGAACGAATGGGTAGTTGACTCTGGCTGCACTCATCATATGTCTAAGGATGCTTCCTTGTTCATGTCCTTGAATGAAGTTGAGGAGAGGAAGATTTATGTTGCCAATTATTTTTCTCTCGATATTGCTAGTCATGATGATGTTTCTTGTCGACATGGGAGAATTGTCGACATCTATCATGTGCCAAATATCAGTTCCAATTTGTTATATATTTCTCATTTAACACAGACATGTAATATTGTAGAGTTTTGGCCATATCAGTTCTTTGTTCGAGATTTGAAGAAAGGTCATTCGATTGTCATTGGAGGGTTTATCGACCAAAAGGATAGTTTGTATAAGTTTTGTGACATGACTCGACCTGAAAATGAACCTGTTGCGCTTGTTGCTCACATTGATGAGCGATGTCAAACTTAGCATGAATGAATCGAACACCTGAATTTTCGAAGTCTGTAGTCAATGGTAACTCAGAACATGGTTGGTGGTCTACCTAAAGTGTTTCCCCATAAAGGAGCCTGTAAAGGTTGTGTGCTTGGAAAGCATCATCAAGAACCCTTTGACTCTGGAAAAACATGGTGAGCACAGAACTAGAGTTGGTTCACAATGATGTTCATTGCATCAATCTACCTTCTCTGGTAGGCGTAAGATATATCTTGAATTTAATTTATGATCTCTCTCATTTCACTTGGGTTTACTTTTTTAAGAATACAAATCTTGTCTTTGAAAATTTCATAGAATTTAGAGCCTTTTCTAAAAATAAATGTGGCGGACCCATCAAGTTCCTGAGATCAAAAAATGGTGGTGAGTATGTAAATCGACCTTTTGAAGAATACCTAGTTTGATCTAGTATTGACTGGCAATGATTCGTTCCTCACACACCTCAACAGATTGGTGTCACAAAATGCAAGAATTGGGCATTAGTCAAAATTGATAGATATCTTTTGTAGGCTAAAGATCTTCCTCCTCACTTCTGGGATGAAGTAGTATATTGTGCTAAATATCTGCTCAAACACATCTTGACTCAAGTTGTTCCTTCCATGACTCTGGTCGAACGATGGTGTGGAAAGAAGCCTTTAGTCAACCACCTCTGTGTGTTTGTATGTGTTTCCTAGGATCATATTTCTGATGATTACAAAAAGAAATTGGATGCAAAGAGTCATGCTTGCATTATGATGGGATACTATGAAGAGTAAAATACCTATCATCTATTTGATCCTGGTAGATGAAAAAATCATTATTAGATGAAATGTATGGTTTGATGAGAATTCTTCTAACATCAAGTTGTTGCATGTCTCTTATAGATTGCTACAAGATGATCATTTTGATGTTGTTTCCGATTTTGTTTCTCCTATTCCTTTTTTCAGTCCTTCGAATGGATAGTCAAACTCTGTCGCTATTTTGACTAAAATGTCAACCTACAAGTCGATTAATTTGTCAATATGTGTTTCAACTGGTCCACCGCCTTCTTTGAATAAATTGTTTTTGACTTCTTATCAACCTACTGCAGTGAACAACATGTTGGAAAATATGTAACAGACAACGAATGACATGAGTACAAGAAGAATGTACAGAGGATTGTTAGCATATTTACAGGCAGCGTATACTTGTCATTGATGGCAAGTATAGTAGTGGTGATGCCTTGAGTACAACATCAATGATTAGAAGCACAACAATAATCGGGAGGAGAAGAGTCAGTGATCGTTGGATCCCATTCAAATCTCCCGAAAGAACAAGGGTTGTCAGATCTGACAAGACGAGTGCACTAAAGAGGAGTTCAGAGCTCATTCGTTAGATCCAAGTGCAAGACCCGACCATCATTGGATCAAGGATAAACTGCACGCTCTTTAAAGTGCAAGGAGAAAGGGGCGTAATCACGATTTGCGAAATCGCAATGTAATCTGAGCCGTCATATCAATATTTGATCTAGACCGTTGATTCCAGTCCCTGTCAGAGTTTTGAGGATCGTGAGTTGGACATGTCAAATATTATTAACATCAGAAATCCCGATATCGTGATATGCGATATGGCGATTTAATCGCAGCTGTTGAATAAAGAAGAGATCTGGACCGTTGATCAAACTCCACATCGGAGTTTCACGAATCGTGACATAGAGAGGCAAAGAACACAATGCCGATTTCGCGATATGCGAAATCGTGATTTAATCGCAGCCATTGAATAAAGAAGTGATTTGGACCGTTGATTTGACTTCTTCACGGAGTTTCGTGAATCAGGACTTTGAAGTGACAAAAACACTTGACAACAAGAACCTCGAAATCGCGATATGCGATTTTGCGATTTAATCGCAGCCGTTGAATAGAGATCAGATCTAGACCGTTGATTTAACTTCTTATCGGAGTTTTGGGGATCGCAAATTCAAGAGGAAAAGAACACAATGCAAAAATTCACGATATGCTAAATCACGATTGAATCTGAACCATCAGACCAAGAAATGATCTGGACCGTCGATCTGACTTCTTCACAGAGTTTCAGGGATCAGGATTTGTAAGTGACAAAAACTATGAACGCCAAGAATGTCGATATCGCAATGTGTGAAATATCGATTGGATCTGAACCGTTCGATCAAGTATTGATCGGAGGGTTACTGTTCTCTCTAACAGTTAACTCCTGAGTTTGGAATCTGTTAGCAAAACGGACCCATGATTGCAAACCAGTTAGCGTTTCAGTTGGAGTTTCAGTTGCTTAGACAGTTGTTGTCTTTTTGCCTAAGGAGTTGGGAATTTGAACCGTGATGTCGGTATGTATAAAAGAAGAGGAAAGAGATTGTGTGGTGTTGGTCATTCTGCAAGTGAAAAAGAATGAAACTGTAAGAAAATAGAAGAAGAGGATGCGCAGGAGGAGATTGAGCATAGGTGAAGTATGAGATGAAATGCAGAGAAGAATAACAGAACGAGTTGAAGAAGATCATAATGAGAGTACGAGTTGATGCAGAGCATACCTGCTGAATAGACAGAGGAAGAGAAGAGTAGCAGAACAGTGTGCAGAAGACCAGATTTACAGAACAAAGAAAGATTGGTAAGAACTGAATTATCTGTAAAGTTGAATGTTTATTTAGCCATTTATATTTCAGGGTGGAAGGGAGGTGCTCGGGAGGACTGTTGTCCTCAAAGGTTCAATTGGGAGATTGAACACATGAAGTTGTAGCTTCCATCCGGTTGTAGCCAGAGAAACCAGGGTGGTAGGGTGGTGCTAGGGAGAACAAGTGTTCTCTGTTATACAGGTTGGAGCCTGTGTAACGGGAAGTTGGTGCTTCCATCCAGTTGGTGCTGGAACATTCAGGAAGTTGGTGCTTCCATCTAGTTGGTGCTAGGATATTCAGGGAGTTGGTGCTTCCTTCTAGTGGGTGCTAGAGAAACCAGAGAGTTGGTGCTCTCAAACAAGTTGCAACTTGTAAAACAGAGGTTGCAGCCTCACATTGAGTTGGTGCTCAATCATAGATGATGTACAGAACTTAAAAGACTGCCTATCATTTCGAAGAAGAAAAGGTTTTCTCCCTTTATGGGTTTCCTCGTGAAAAATCTGTCTCTGTGTATACTTTATGTGTGACTGTTGTTCTTTACCTTTACTGTCCATATGTTGTAAATTGTTGATGACCACATGAGGAAGTTTTAATAATGTTTTAATAGACTTAAAATTGTTTAAGCTCACATACAACTGATTCACCCCCCCTCTTAGTTGTGTTAATAATTTCAACACAACAATTCACCCCTTTATTATCTAGTCATATGGGCTTCCAAGACCTGATTCTGGTGATATTTACTCCAGACAACAAACTCAAAGTCAAAAGACACATGCCATCATTGCATTGATGACTCATGTACTTGAAACTTCAGATTATGTTTCCCACTCAGATGCTCAAGGACGACTTGAATGGGAACATGCTATGCAAATATAAATTTATTCTTTATCGAAAAATCATACTTGGGGCTTAGTTCCTTGACCACAAGGAAATAATGTTGTGAAGTGTTGATGGGTCTACAAGACAAAATTTACCTTTGAAGGTATTGTTGAGCAACATAAGGCTCGCTTGGTTGTGAAGGTATTTTCTCAACAAGAAGGTATTAACTACACTGAGACCTTTTCCCCTGTTGCAAAGTTGAAGTCTATTCGACTAACTCTTTCCCTTGCTTCTTGATTTGGTTGGAAAATCCATCAGATGGGTGTGAAGAGTGATTTTCTTCATGGATACCTATCTAAACAAATTTTCATGGAACAACCTTTTGGTTTAGTGACATATTCTTACCTAGTTTTTTGACTCAAGAAGTCACTTTATGGTTTGAAGAGAACTCCCCGAGCTTAGTATGCTAAGATAAAAAAATTCTTTCTTTGACTTGGTTTCAAACATTATGAACCTGATCACAACTTATATGTACTCCATACCAATGGAGACACTTTGATTGTTGTTGTATATGTTGATGAACTTCTCATTACTAGCAATAACTTTGATCTCATTCTTAGATTGAAGAAATAACTTGCTGACTCTTTTGACATGACAGATCTTGGTACTTTGCATTATTTTTTGGGTCTTCATATATTACCACTATGTGATTTTTTTTTAATTTCTCAATCTAAATATGTAATGGATCCTTTGAAACATTTTAAGATAATTTATTGTAAGCCCTATGTTACTCCCTTTCAATCTGGATTAAAGCTCACAAAAACTTGTCCAACTCCCAAATTTGATGCTAGACTTTATTGACCACTGGTCAACAATCTTATTTATCTTACTCACAGTCGACCCGGAATTTCCTTTGTTGTTAGTATGGTTTCTCAGTTAATGCAGGACCCCAAAGAAAGACATTGGAAAGGAGTCAAACACATTTTCTATTATCTAAAGGGTATCGCTCATTTTGGTATCCAGTATTGTTGAATTCATATTTGTTGGTCGTCTTCACAGACTCCTACTATGTTGGCAATAGTGATGATCAGAATTCCACTTTCAACTATGTGTTTTTCTTTAGCACTGGACCGTTGGTGTGGTTGTGCAAGAAACAAAAGTTAGTGTCCTTGTCAACTACATAGGAAAAATATCATGGCATCGTTCACATAGGTACATAGGTAGTCTAGATACACCAACTTTTGGGTGAACTTGGCCTTTCTGTTCAAACCTCGACTACAATCTATTGTGACAATCAGAGTGCCATACAGGTTGTTGAAAATCATGTTTCCCGTAGTAAGATGAATCATGTTGAGGTCCATGCTCACTACTTGAGAAAATTGGTTCATGAGCACATTGTCTCTGTTGAATATTGCAGAACAAATGATGAGGTTTCTGATATCTTCACTAAGCCTTTATCTGAATCTATATTTATCAAGCTCTGCATGATGCTTGGGATTCAGGAAGCTGTAATTATGGGGGGCTACCATGCTGATGTAATTTCACCTCCTGAATCTCCAAAGTTTTGCGTTGATGGGGGGGTGTTGGAACATCAAGTCATGATGGTTCATCAAACTTCTCCTAGAATTAGTTGATCGGGAAGTTGACCTACATATGGAAATAGTCGACCAAGTGATCGACCGGATCTCTACATTAGTTGGTCGAGTAGTCGACAATTTTCTTGGTCAGATAGTCAAAGATAGTCGATCAGTGGATCAACCAGCTGAGTAATCGAATACAAGTTGGATGCCTGAGTGATCGGTTCGGGCATCCTTGTCAAGCTAACTAGACAACATAGATTTGACAGAGTCAACTCTAACAACTGACGATTATATGTGGACAAGATCCTCCTGATTTCAAGAAAGTTGGTTAGATATTGAAGCTATAAATAGCAGATCCCATGGGTCATTATCATCAAGCATATCAAGCGATTCTTGTTGTTGTGTACAAGATGTCCAATATGCATCATGATGTTATGATCAAAATTTCTTGTGCTTAAGTGTTGTAACAATATATTTAGACACCAGCTCTTTTCTTCGAAATATTATTTCCTCTTCGATTATTTGCATTATCATTTTTCTATTTCATAGATCAGGTTCCACCCAATCCCTAACATCATCTACTGCTCGGGCTCCTACAAATCCTTGTACCCCAACTTCATTGAATAAATTCCTCTAAAACTATTATAAGACCAAACCATTTCATCTTCTAGATCCTATAATCTAATATGTTCTTTACAAAGTTAGGAGATGTAAAGCTCTCGATGTAGATGCCATTCTTCATCAATACCCACCTTCTATTCTTGTAACCACCCTTGTATCCATAATGTCGTATTGTGTCTATCACATTAGTACATATGACCAAATTTGCGATGGTTTTTCGTTGCTATTGCCACACTTATCCATCGCAATTTCCACGAAATCCAAGACTTTTTTTCGTCACTATATCCACGAACTAGGTGTTCATGGAAACAACGACGAAATTATCTCTCCACATGTCATCACCATCAATATGGAAATGTAAAAAAAATGTGGAAAGTTGTGACGCAAAAGCGTGGTAATAGTGACGAAAATTTATGCCAAGACCAAAACTTACGACACAGATGTTGTATGTGTGACGCAAAACCGTGGAAAATTGCGACGCAAAAGCGTGGAAATAGCGACAAAAATTTATGCCAAGACAAAATTATGACACATATGCTATATGTGCGATGCAAAACCGTGGAAAATTGCGACGCAAAAGCGTCGCAATAGTGACGAAAATTTATGCCAAGACAAAAACTTACGACACAGATGATGTAAGTGAGATGCAAAACCATGGCAAATTGCAATGAAAAAGAGTGGCAATAGCGACGAAAATTTATGCCAAGACCAAACTTACGACGTAGATGCTGTATGTGCGAAGAAAAACTCTGGCAAATTGTGACGAACTGTCGTCTCTATTGCCAAGGTTGTTCAAAATAAAAATTGGTTTCCGATGAACTATCGTCGATATTATGGTATTACCATATTACATTGTATTACCATATTATTGTATTACCATATTACATTGTAATATGGTAATGCCATATTACAATGTCTCTACTTTCTCAACAAGATGCAAGAAGTTCTTTTTAAAAACAACTTAGGATATCGATTTGTCCTGAGTGGGATGGTGACCTTGGCATTCAACAAGATAGGAATTAATTCATTGATGACAAGTGTAGTAGGTGTGCGGGTCAACAGATGTAGCCAAAATTTCTATTGAAAGATGGATGTTAGAGAAAATGTGTTAATATTTTAGATTGAACAAGATTATAATATATATATATATATATCCCCTACAAATAATCAAGGCACTAATCAACCAAATATTGGAAGCATGTGTTATCATGAAGTTGGATTAGAAGTAAGGATACCAATATGCCAATATACACAAAGAATAATTTGGAATATTACTTTAAAAAAAACACATGGATTGCATGAGTGAGTCATTATGCAATTTATATTACTCAATACTATGACAACACTTCTAAGATTGATGGATGATATATTAAGACCATTTCTCGAACACCTTTATTGCAGCCTCCTTGGATGATATTTTGAATTTTAGCAAGATTTGGGAAGATCATTTGAAACATTTGGAGATGATATTTTTAACCCTTCAACACAATTAATTGCAAGCCAACATGAAGAAATATGAGCTTGGAACACAATTATTGTTGTTTATGGATTTTGTAGTTAGAGGATGTGATTTTTTTATTGACCTAAGAAATATAAAATTCGTTGTAAATTGGTTGATCCCAGATAATTTAATTGAACCAAGGTAATTCATGGGGTTAGCAAATTATTTAGGAATGAAGTGTTTCTTCAATGCACATTAGAAAATGCAAGTAGAACCTTTCAATTCATTGCAATTGAAAACCAAGCAACTAAAGCTTTGACATGAAAGAATTGTAATGCATCAATATTAAATCTAATGAAACTTGCAATTTCATTTGAAATCAAAGAAAATGTCGCATGATACATAATGGGGGAACCTTTGATACAATGAAGGAGTTGGATAACATAACACTTGAAACTTTTGTTGGTGCAATCATAATATACCCCAAATAAGATAAGAAATTGTACATCATAGTTTAGGCATTGAAGTACTACATGAATTACTTGTTGGGAAAACAAAAAAAAATTCACTCAAATCATAAGCTTTTATAATCCTTGTCAATTGATCCAAATCACAACAAAGCCCAGAATTCATGTGAATGGTATATTGCAACATTTTGATTTGGTAATCAAGTATGATAATTGTATACAAAACCACATGGTCAATTTCCTTTAATACCTCTTGGTTTTTATTTGACCATAGCTCTAAAGTTAAACTCTTATGTACTTGAATAATATAAGGGATTACCTACATCTAGCTCAAATTTTGGCAAATGGTTAAAACCTTA
>ML784348.1:488748-505447 GCA_009831015.1 Picea engelmannii
AATTACAATTTAAGGAATTTAATCCAATACTTCATAAATCCAAGTTTAAAATAGATATAATTTGATCATATAAAAATAAGTAATTGTTTATTTTTTATTTAATTTTTTTTGTCACATAACATTAAATTAAATGACAATATTTCGAACATTTCATTACTCTGAGTGCAATAATGTAATAACCTATGTATTGGATACAAAATGCTCTACCACTCTTCTAGAAAACGTCATATACATAAAGAATATAATAGGTCACAATACATTCTTTGAAGAAAATAGTAATCATCTCTCGTAGGGGATCATTAAAAAAAAACAAAGAACAACCGCAATACATTTTAGTAGAATCAAGAGGCCAAGAATGAGATGAATGAGGTGATACATATTGTGAATAGGAAGAATAGGGAGGGTACGAAAGAAATTGAAGCAACACCTATTTGCATTGTTAGATTGGGAGATGGTGTCATCATCTCTACTACTTTCGCTCCCACCATTATCATCATAGTGACCAAGAGAGCTATAGATGCATAGTTAACTCCTCTTTCCATTCTTGCTCAAACTCACAACAAAAATACTAAAACGACCAAACATTTGCCAAAGAAATGTGAATCTCATATAGACCAACCCAAATTTAAAGCGACAATCTTTCTTTTTTGACTTGAACTCTCAACCAAAAGTGCCCAAGAGATGTGAGTTATGATTGATAGTCCCGCATATTAATAGTCATTCACACCTCCCACTATCTATGGACAATTCGCCTATCCTCATATGATACATGGCAGTGGACGTTATCCAAACGACTCAGTTCACTTCTACCCCAACTATGGAAACATGATGAAATCACTCACAAATCACAAAAATAATCTAAAAATAAGTAAACAAGTACACTCACATCTTAACATAGGGATATGCCACCTTAATAAGATAACCTTGGGTTCAAGAGCTTGGTGTTATAATACTTTCACCCCTCTCCTTTCTTTAGTCTAATAAATGGCCATGCATTTTTTGAGGAAAAGGGTTTATTTAATTAAAGAAACTCACAGTAGAAAACCTTGTATAAAAAAATTCTTTGTATTTTCGTATGAAAAAACACTAACATAAGAAGCAAATTTGGAAAAAGCATGAAATTGATTCTTGTTGATCTTGAGGCTAATCAAGATGCTCTACATTACTATGGACTTAGTTGGATAATGTAGCAAATTGAAAAGCATAGTTCTAGCATATAAATATCTTCAACGATATTTATATGTTAGTTTAATAGTAGAAATGACACTTATTGATAGAATATCTTCATATTGATATTGGAAACACGAAACCAACATTAATACATGATGTGAATACTAGAAATTACATTAATACATGATGTGAAGACTAGAAATTATGATTTAGAGGTTTTTTTCCCATAAGCTATTAATCTAAGATCAATACCAAATCCACAAAAATGCAAGCAGCTCTAAATCAACTTTGTGACAAATGATATACAAGGAAGAATAATCGAAGTAAAACAATGATTGACAAAATATTGATTTTTATGACTAGTCTCTTATAGTGATGTTCTATTAGAGATCTTAACCTACAAAATCTTTACTTAAATCAACTAGAATATCATTTGCCTATTGTATTTAACCAAAGTTAGAGATGAAGCCTAACATGGGTTCCAATAATTTGGGAAGCACTTGAATCTATGTTATATTCTTCGAGTTAAAAATACCTGTAGATGCAACATAGTTAGAGGATTTACTGTGATCAATTTTTTTCTAATTCGTTCTGGGTAAAAGAAAGGTATTAGTTTACTCCGGTAAAAGAAAGATACTAGTTTACTCCCTAGTTAAAGGAATTTTGTCCTGACATCCATTGTATTCAATATGGTATTCGATATTTCTAATATTCACTTGCCAAAAAAAAAACACATTTGTTTGGGAATTTATATATTTTAATCTCTAAGAAGAGATTTCGGGCATTGATTAGAGAAACATTCTTGTCACTTACCAAAATTTAGTTTAGTATAAAATGCATAATGTTCTCTATGTAGCAAAACAAAAACGAAACATAACTACATGCTTATTCGTGCAAGGAAACTAAATTAGAATCATTAAAGTTCAAAATTAAGTTCATTCAATCATAATGAACTAATGTATAATAAACAATAAAAAGACTAAAAATGAAAAAAATACAACATTTGCACTTCAAAGGTGCCACTTACCAGAATCGCTATATTTCAAAATTAAGTTCGTTCAATCATAATGAACTAATGTATAAAAAACAATAAAAATACCAACATTAAAAAACACAACATTTGCACTTCAAAGGTGCCACTTACCACAACAACGAATCAAGTCTCACAAAAACTAAAAATACAAACAACCCTTACCACCTAACCTTTGGAACATGTGCAAGATCAATATAATAAACCAATCATTTTATAGTTGATTATCTACAAAACATGGGAGAGAATAAAGAACAACCATTGTGAAAATAATATCACCTTCAAGTAAAGGGAATGTGTTGGCACCCAAAGTTTTGGGTTCATTTAACGCGTGTGTGCAACAAAGAAAGCTTTGGGTGCGTTCATTCTAAAATGTTGCACACGCCTAAGGTAATACATGAAGTAGGACAATGAGTGCACGTCGGACCGAGTTTTAATAATGTGTGCCAGGCCTAGAAGATTATAAAATGTGCATCGGTCCCATTTTTTACGTGCACTGAAAATTAAGAAGTTGCACGACGTAATCAATAAAGGAATTATTGGGAAATCTTCTCGAATGATTGCTTCCAACATCATAAGGGATTGTGAAGCTTGCAAAATATGAGCTGGAAATGCAATTAAGATTGCCTTTAATCTTGAAGACTATGTGGACTACAAGCAAGTACAAGAAGCATGTGAGGCAGTTTTGTCAGTAGAATGAGTGGAGCAGAGCAGAAAGAGACAGAGCTCCCGAGGAGAAGAAAGTATAAAAGGAAGAAACAATATCAGAAATGGGGTTAGCTAGATGTTTACATGAAATCCATTGAGTTTGTGGTATCGAGTTCACTCTGAGCTTGTGTAATGTTGTAATGTTTCTGAGTAAAAATTTGTGTCTGTTATATGTATGAGCTTTTGAGGGATTGCGCACAACGTAGGGTGTTGTATTTCTGGGAATTTATATAAAAGGAGATATGAAGCTCTATTGTTGTCTAATATAGTTTGTTTAATGTATACTGTGTGTTCTAGATTGAAAGACATAATACATTTGCGGCAATTATGAGTTATTGTATGTCTTTCATATGTGATTTGGAGATGTGTGTGTATTGTTTTACTTCTTGGTCCTAGTAAGTTGTTGGATATGAATCGTATGAATACCAGCCCAGATGGATCTATGTGTGTTTAAGCCTTCATCCTTGTCACAAAACTCTATGGTCTCTGTGATCATCTTTGCATCTCGAGTGAGACCTTCCTCGGCCTTGGTCGAGGATTGATATGCGAATGCTCTGGGTTTTTTTTGTCAACTTTGGATGAACCCTAGGTATAAACTCCCTAGGTTAAGGATGTGTGCAAGAGTGGAACAAAACACCGAACAAGATGTATACTTTTTCCCATTCCCACAAAAATAAACATATCCTTGATGATAAAAGGGTCTATGTCTGAAAATGGATAACATCCTACAGAGTTATCGACCAGTTGAGTGTGACGATTCATGAAGGGGCAAGAAATAGCGAAAAGACATGACATTTTACACAAGTGACCCTTGGAGTCCCTATAAGAGCAAGGGCATACAAATGAAGGAACACAAGAAAAAGGTGAAGGCAAGAGACATGGAGCTCTAAGGCTATGTGCACAAGTGGGGCACACCTCAGGCTGAGGCAAGGAGGAATGAAAAGGGGAAGTCTTGGGCTGATAGAACTATAGGTCTGAACAATTCTAATGTATAAGGCAGAGTCTAGAGTCATGAGACTCTGCCCATTTATGTAATTGGGACAATAGCACCCTCTTATTAAAGCTTTGTTTCTATTTCGCAATATAAATAAACGAAGTTGGGTATTAGGCACTGCTGGTGCTGCCTGCACCATATCTGTCTCTTATGTTTCACATGTTTTTTGTTGTATGCTTGTTAGGGACCTAACCACTCACTTAGCTAGAATAATATATTTCCATGTAATAAAGGTCAATATTAATAAGGCATAGAAATTGTAATATCCCCAAGGACGAGCCCCTGTTGTAATCATGAATTGTAATTATGTTTTGTAGGCTGGTGAGCCAAGTTTTGATAAGCTGGTGGGATTATGTGTTATTGAGGCCGGAGAGCCTAGGTGTTAAAGGCCATGAGCCTAATTTTTGTATATGTAATTATGCAAATCATTAATAAAATATAAACATCGTTGCGTGCCAACCGACCATGAAGAAAGAGTGATGGAGGACTAAGCTTCCAAAAGGCAGGGTAAGGGAGGAGGCTAAGTGTTTGGGCTAGAAGCTAAGCTAGGGGGCTTACCTCTAGAGGAATAATAATTTATTATTATTCCAAAATATATGTGAAATATATGTTTTATCCTAAGTCCTTTGGAAGGATAGGCAACTTCCAAATGAAAAGGAGCGTGCTTCATGGGTGACATGTGTCGGCCCAGGCACATGCAATTTAACCCAAGAATTGAGCCATGATGGGGGTTCACTTGACCATTCTTTCATCCTCCGTCGGATCTCGTGGGGATCCATCATCGACCTCTATGTTTGTTCTATGTTTCTCCACCTGAACCTGTTTTGCCTCTGCGTGGGATCTCTACACACCCTTACACATCTCCGGAACCAGAACCATGAAGCCGTCCTATGTTGTTGGTTGAGAAACCCGAAGCATCCTGTAATTGTTGAGCCTTGCTATGCCTTAGCATCTGACTGCCACCATTTTGGGGATCCCATACCTATTTTTCCAGTTGGCTGTTGTGGCCACGCAGTTCTTGACTGTGTGTGGCTTGCTGGCCATTGTATGTTTGTGCTGAGTCTTGTGGTTTCCCTGACTGTGTCGAAAATTGAGTTGAAGAAGTAGGCTATCAGGCCTGTGTGCAACAGTCTCTCCAGGTGAGAAAGGTGGTTGTGGTTGAAGAAGCAGGTTGTTAGGCTTGTGAGTGACTCTCTCTAGGTGAGAGAGTGCGCAGAGGAAGTGAGAACTTCTGGAAGGGTTCCTGTAGCTGCCACAGAGCTAAGAGAATTTCGATCTGACCTGTTGTCGAAGACCAAGGCAAGGGAGGTTTAGAAGCTGAAGGACAGTCATGTGTGATAGTGAAGGTGTATACTCCTAGGGTGGGAAAAGCATGTGGGGAATGAGGGTCTTTGAGAAGTGGGCATAAATGGCTCCTGGGAGAGAATCCATCCTCATAAACTGTGTGTCTTCCTATGGACCTTGCCTAGCCTAGTATTCCATTACCCGGTGGAGTTTAGTCATAGCTCGCTAGTGACCTACTGTTGAGAGTGATGAGCAGCGCAGTCTAAGGATGGGAGGTTCATGGAAGGTCTGCACGCAGTTGGTGGTGTTACGCCAATTTAAAAGATAAGTATTAATTATGTACGCAATTCATATGTGATGCATGTCTGTGTCTTGAAATGTTATTATGTATTCCGTTGCATGTATGACTTGTTGTTAATTCTATTAAGTTTTGTATGTTAGCAGTAATTATGTGTTTACTCTGTGTTAAGTCATTTAAATTCATTTAAATGCATACTATATAAGTGTTATTCCGCGTAGTAGCATTGCCCGACAGTGGGGTTGATGGTCGGGGACGTTACAATAATAAGGAAGAATAAGTCCAATGTAAGAAAACCTAATAGAAGCTTCCGCTTCTAGAAGGATCTTCCTCTAGATGGTTATTTTGATAGACACATTTAGTATAAATAGGAGTCGAGGGTATGATAACTTTTGTCTTGGATATTATTGTAATAGATATCTGCTCTGCTCGAGGTTTCCCCCTCGAAGAGGCAAGTGAACATTGCTCTCAGTAATCGAGGTGCTCTTTCTGGTGTTATTTTGGTATCATTTTGGTATTATTGTGGTGTTGTTATGATTATATTGTTGTTCATCTCCCATTTCTAACTATTTATTTCTATTCTGCATACTTTTTTATATCTGGAATATTGCAAGTGGTATCAGAGCACTGTTAGAATATGAAGGATTGTGCTCGTTTTACCATTGACAATACCCTTGTCACCCAACCATAGGCCGAAGCCACCCTCCGAGCACCTTGAACTTGACAAAGAGAAGAATCCTAGTAGCAATCCAATAGCCAAGCAAGGATAATGCACCAAGCAAGAAGTAACCAAGCTGATTAGATAGTCACACCCAAAACTGGCGCAACACCTTCCCCAAGACTTGCGCACAAGACTGCTTGACTGCAATGCACATAAAATGGATTTCTGTGTTTCTGAGAAGTGTGTCAAATGAGATACTGGCACCCTGTATTTATATTTTTTCTGGAAGACTTGCCTGGGCTGACTTCTCTCTCTGGGTACTAATAAATTCATTTTAATTATCTTTCTTCAGCCGACATTTCATCTAGGGTTTTCTTCATTTATTTGCTTCTTTCTAGAACATTCTAATCTTGTCAAATGTCACAATAGAGGTTCATACCTCCCGAAGCTACCATAATATCAACACTCCCTCCTAGCTAGGGAGGTATAACTGATAATGGTCTTGAGCACAAAGAGACCATTCAACTGGTAGTATCACGAGCACCGTCATTATTATCCAACTAGATAATCTCCATGACAACTGGTACAGTATCAATTGATAGAACACAATTGTGTTTATCCATGGTAGTACGCAACTACTCAAATCGTGACACATAGTCACAAACAATGGAACATATCCACCACAATAGTATATCTCTACTGTCTAGAGACAAGGAGTCTCCATAAAAATCATCTGATGTCAACTTGGACAAAAAATATTGTTAAAATAAACTGGATCATCTGGGCCAATCTTTCACTCACATCTATGAGATCTGAAAGAATATCTTCCCTTAGAGTATAACATCTACGATGGGATATCTGCCCTATTCTTCTCAAACAAGGAAGAATGATTATTCTGATTTATGAGTCTGGACCATTCCTCACCCTGGGCCATTCCTCTGACACTAAACAAAGTGTAACCTGGAGAGAATGAATCTTCCCTAAAGAATGTCTTTCCCTGATTGTTGATCCTAGACCATTCCCCACCCTGGGCCATTCCTCCGGCACTAAACAAAGTGCAACCTGGAGAGAATGAATACACCCTAAGGAATGACTGTCTGGACCATTTCCTCTGTTAACCACAAGAGGAAAATATTGTTCTGCATCAACCTCCAAAATGGACCATTTCTCATGTTAACCACAATGAGAAATCATTGTTTGGCGAGGCGGGCCAGTCTTCTTAAGTAACCCTCAAGAAGAGAGACTTCCCTAGACCAATCCCCATGTTAACCATAATGGGAAGTTTATGTCTATGATACATCAACAATATGGACCATTTACCATGTTAACCACAATGGGAAATCGCTGTCCGTCAGAAATCTCAATCCACTTTCCGAACAAGAAAGAATCTGTCCAAGCTGGACTATTTTTCAATGAATGTCTTCAATAATATTTTCAATGCTCCCTCCCAACCCGGAGAGTCATTTCTTCCCTTTCAGCTAAGGGAGTTATTTCCACGATCCCCATCTTCTCTCGAAAATATGCAAACTTTATTCTGGACAGAGGATTTGTCAGGATATCTACCGTCTGCTCATCTGTGGGGATGTACTGGAGCTTTATTTCTCCTTCCTGGAATTTATCTCGGATAAATTAATATTTGATCTCAATATGTTTCGACCTTTCATGAAACACTGGATGTTATGATAATCTTATACAACTTTGATTATCACAATGTATTATGGTCGACTCTGGAATCCGATCAAATAAATCGGAGATTAACTTCCTTAGCCATATTTCTTCGGTGCATGCTTCACATGCTGCGATATATTCTGCTTATGTTGTTGTGAGTGCGACAAACTTATGTTTCCTGCTGCCCCAAGATATCATAGCGGAGCCCAAGCTGAAACGCATACCTGAAGTACTCTTTATGTCTTCTACACTTCTTGCCCAATCTGAGTCTGTGAATCCATGAAGTTGTATATCATTAGATGCAGTATATCTCAAGCCATAGTTTATTGTCCCACAAATATATCTTAATACATGCTTTGCATCTATCCAATGCTCATGCCTTGGTTCCACCTGGAACTGACTTAGTGTATTCACAGCAAAACAGATGTCCGGTTGAGTATTTACCAAATACATCAATGACCCAATCAATTGTCGATATAGTGATGGATCTACTGGATCAAATTTCGGATCACTTACTTTTCTTATATCTGTAGTCATAGGAGTATCCATGGATTTGCAATCCATCATTCCAAACTTCTGAAGTATCTTTATTGTGTACTTTCCTTTTCCAAGGAATACTTCACTATGCTTCTGCCATACTTCTAGTCCCAAGTAATAATGCATGAGACCTAGATCTTTCATATCAAATTCAGAAGCTAGTTCCTTCTTGCACTGGATGATGAGAGACTCTTCACATGTTATGAATAGGTCATCAACATATAGTAGTATAATTACAGGTGCATTGTCCATGACTTTGTAATAAAGGTTTGGATCTGCATGACTCTTGGAGAAACCAAGTCTCGGTAGATAGATGTCCATTCTGGTGTACCAAGCCCTTGGATCTTACTTGAGTCCATATAGGGATTTCTTTAATATGAAAACATTAGTGTCGATAGAATGTACCTCAAACCCTTGAGGTTGTTCAATATACACTTCTTCTTCAATAACTCCATTGAGGAAAGTTGTCTTTAAATCCATCTGATGTAAGTTCCATCCCATGGAAGAGACAAGAGATATGATAGCTCTGATGGAAGTATATCTAGCCACCGGAGCAAAGTTTTCATCATAGTCTTCTCCCTTCTTCTGGGAGAACCCTTTGGCTACGAATCTTGCCTTGTATTTATCCATGCTTCCGTCTGCTGCATGCTTGATCTTGTATATTCATTTTGAAGTTACCACTGACTTTTCTTTAGGTCTAGGTACGATTTCCCATACCTCATTTTTCATAATGGATTGGTGTTCTTATGTCATAGCTTCTTTCCATTATTATTTTTGAACTGCTTCTTCAAATGTGGTAGGTTCTTCATCTAGAAGCTTCGTCATATATGATGCATAGCTTGAGAATATTTTAGGTCTTTTACTCTTTCTGAATGTTCCTTCTGGAACCTTGAGTCTTTCTGCGTCTTATAAAGTAGCTTCAAGCCAAGACGGTCGTTTCTTGGTCTTAGGTATGATATCTGAATCAATGTTTTCACATGGTTCCATAGGATGATCAGGTTGTTCCTTTTCGTCATTTTTGTTTTTTGTGCTTTCTTCATTAAGTTCTTCAATCTCTTTTTCTTCAATGGTTTCTTCTATGGATTTCTTGAAGGCCATCTTTTCATTGAATGTTACGTCTCTGCTGACTTTGATCTTGTGTTGTTATGGAATATATATTCTATAAGCCTTTGATGAATCTCTATATCCCACAAATATCCCCTTCTTCCCTGAGGATTCTAGTTTATTCCTTTTATCCTTGGGAATTTGAGAGCAAACAGGACATCCAAATATTCTTAAGTTTTCCACATTAGGTTTCTTACTTGAGAAGGATTCTTCTGGTGTCATGTCCTTCAAGATATGATGAGGACTTCTATTCTACACATATATTTCTGTCATTGTTGATTCTCCCCATAAGAACATGGATAGATCTTGATCATTTAGTAATGCTTTTACAGTTTCTTCAATAGATCGATTCTTTCTTTCTACTACACCATTTTGTTGACGATTATGAGGAACAATTGGCTCCCTCATAATCCCTGTCATTTTGCAGAATGCAATAAATTCCTTTGAGGTGTATTCTCCTCCATTATCTATTCTTAGTGTCTTGATATTTTTGTTCGTGAGGTTTTCTATCTCTGCTTTGAATTCTTGGAACTTGTTGAATACTTCATCTTTTGTCTTTAGTAGATATAGCCAAGTCTTTCTTGAATGATCATCTATGAAGATTACATAGTAGAGAGATCCTCCTAGAGATATGACTGGCATCGAACCACAAACATCTGAGTGTATTAGATCTAGGATCTCTTTAGATCTGTTGTTTCTTCTTGGCAATGATTTCTTGATAATCTTCCCAAGGGCACATCCTTTGCAAATTCCTTCATGTGTAGATTTCAATTCTGGTATTCCTTCAACCATTTTTCTGAGAAAGGGTAATGCTTGATAATTAATATGAGCGTACCTTTTATTCCAAAGTTGATTAGGGTTGAATTCATCATGTACAAGAGATTCTTCATTTTTTTCTAGTAATCTATACAGATTTCCTTCACGACTTCCGATAATCCTAACATTCTCTATGCTGGAGTATTTATGCCATGATGACCCTTTTCCATCCACGAAAGCTATTTTGTTTCCTTTGTCTTGTAAGAAAGATATCTATACAAGATTCTTTTCTAAACCAGGTACATATAGAACATTGCTTATGTGAACATTGTTACATGTTTTCAACTTGACGGAAGCTTGTCCAAATCCTTTGACTGGGTAAGTGCTTTTGTCTCCAAGCTCTACTTTGTACGATGTCTTCTTCCCATTTAGATTTGAGAGTCTGGATTGATCTCCCATCATGTGACTAGAAGCACCACTATCGATAATCCACATGTCATCTTCAATTGTTCCAGTGAGTGCTAAGTAGTGTAGAAGATTGATCGTTTTATTCATGTCTTCGGTTGACTAGTAGTTGGTCATGCCTTCATCCAAAAATTAAACTCTGACGTTTATGTCTTCTGAGAGAGCCAAAATGTGCACTAAACTAGGGCGCATCTGAATATCTTCTCCTTGAGCGAGATGCTCCATCACAAGGTGTCGGATCTGAGATTAGGGTTTCTGCAACTGCTCTTGCTAGTAACCCTAGCGACAATGTCTTGGAAGCTGATCCTGCTAGTAACCTAGCGACAATGTATTGGAAGTTGATCCTACTAGTAACCCTAGCGATAGTTCCTCAATGAGATCAATATCCTAATGGTTATGTTTCCTTCCATCGTTTAGACTGAATGAAGGAGGTGTGGGCCCATAACTTGTTAGAATATAGAGGATTGTGGTCATTTTACCATTGACAATACCCTTGTCACCCAACCATAGGTCGAAGCCACCCTCCGAGCACCTTGACCTTGAAAAAGAGAAGAATCTTGGTAGCAATCCAATAGCCAAGCAAGGCTAATGCACCAAGAAAGAAGTAACCAAGATGATCAGATAGTCACACCCAAAACTGGTGCAACACCTTCCCCAGGACTTGCACACAAGACCGCTAGACTGCAGTGCACAGAAACTGGCTTTCTGTGTTTCTGAGAAGTGTGTCAAATGAGAGATCAACACCCTGTATTTATAGTATTCCTGGAAAAATTTCCTGGGTCGACTTCTCTCTCTGGGCACTAATAAATTCATTTTAATTATCTTTCTTCAACTGACATCTCATCTAGGGTTTTCTTCATTTCTTTGCTTATTTCTGGAACATTCTAATATTGTCAAAGGTCACAATAGAGGTTCATACCTCCCGAAGCTACCATAATATCAACAAGCACCTTCCTCGATAGAAAATTGTGGGTTAATTTTTTTTTTCAGGGTAGAGACGTATTCCAACGCCTTTAAGCTACAAAGATCCGTTGTTCTTTGCATAAACCTATGGTCGGGGATTCATACATGTAGGAAATACAAGTGGTACTTAAGTGCACATCTATTGGCCACCCTTGTAACCCCTGTTGGTACCCCTTCGAGTGGTAGCACATCAGACAAAACTTGTATACAGATCAACCTAGATCTTCTGAAGCCCTCCATAGATAAATCGATTAGCTGCCTAACTGCTATAGTGCCACCGAGAAAAACAATTGGGAAGATACTCTTTAGTACCTGGTTAGTCGGGTAGTACGACTAAGGGCACTGTCTAGCCTCCTTAGTTGGTGCCCTGAGATATTGGGACAAGTACTATTGTTGGACCCTACACGTATATCGAAGAGATATAACACAGAGAAAACCCTTGTCTGTAGAACCCTTGAATACCTAACCCTTGGGATGGAACCAAAAACATAACATACAAGATCTATTGCGGCGCAACTGTGTCTCCTGCATTCGAGTTGCAAAATTTCTACACATTTATTCTTGTTAACCATTTGGGCATTTCATCACTATTGGCACCATTGTTTGAGACCTATTCCATTGGATTTATCTCTTCGCCCTTATCGCAGTCATACCTATCATTTTTCAACATTTTTTTTTTCTTATGGACCCGGCCCCCTTCCAACACCCTTATTTCATATTTACCCCATTGGATTCCACTCATCGCCCTGATCATTGTGATACACTTCCCCCATAACCCATTTTCTGTGTGGTCCCACCCACCCCTTCTCATGTTCCCCCCGAGTATCCCCATGTCTTCAGTTGAGTGTGATGATTCACGAAGGGGAAAGAAACACCTCCCATGTCTTCAGTTGAGTGTGACGATTCAGGAAGGGGAAAGAAACACCTAAAAGAAATGACGAGGGAGCACAAGAGGGGGCGGGTGGGAAGAATAAAAACCAAAAAGAAGTCCAAGATATAGAGAGCAATGAGGAGGACAATGCTTCTGAAGATAATAGGTCTGGCTCGCCCGGAGGAGGAGGAGAAGATGAAGAAGATGGAAAAGGAGGAGTAGATGAAGGAGAAGAGCAAGGAGGAGATGAAGCTACACCACCTGAAGACCCCCCTACTGGAAGAGTAACACCACATAAGAGGAAGGGATCTCCAAAGAAACCTTCACCAAGAAAGAAGACACGTGCTAGTAATCCCCAGTTGGAGGCCATGCTCATGGAGGATGATATCAGTCTGGTTCATGGAGTTATGGAGGACGCTTCCCGAGGACATATTGCAGAGATATCGAGAGAAACAGAAAAAGCTATATGGAAGGATCAAGAAGGAACTGAAGGAAATACAACAAGATGTTCGTTTGCTCCATGCAGTACCTACTACGCCTTCCTCGTCACAGATTACAGAATTGGGGGATGAACCAACCCAATTGAGAAGACTTGCAGATGCGACAAAAACTTGACTTAAAAAAGTCCAGGAAGAGAAGGAGAAGGCTACATAATCCTTGAAACAAGAGAAATATGAAGCCTTAGAAAAATTATGAGTAGCGCGGTACAATGTAGCCACCTATGAAAGTGAGAGAGAAGAGTTTCAAGTGATGCTCTAGGAGGAAAAATCCCAGCTACAGAAATAAAAGGAGCAATTTCTCACAAAGCGGGTCGTAGTTAAAGAAGAAGTTAGTAAGGCATGTTGCTCTGTACCAAGTTTGATACAGGAAGAGCAGGAGTTGGTCGAGGCTCAAGTGGTGAAGCTCGCTAAGACCCTCCAATAGCTTCAGGCCAGGATAACAGAATTGGAGGCCCAAGCAGTACCGAGCACTTTGCAGGAGGTGTGTGACCAAAGGGAGGAGATCGCTAAGAAAACAATGGTAAGGATAAGAGCCCTCGCCTTGGAATGCAAACAAATGAGTGATAAAATCATACATGCATATGAACGCCTCACCGAGGATCCAGAGCTAAGAAATCTAGAAGCACAGTTATAGGAGGCGCAATAGTAGGCACTTTCCGTGCAAGCGTAGATGAAGCTACTCACCGTCGTAGAAAGAATGAAGAGATCACAGGAGTAGTGCGTAGTGCAATAGTAGATCACTACCCTTCAGGGCAAGGTAACGGAAGTCACACATAAGCTACAACCTATGCAGGAGGAAGCCTACAAGGTGTTCAAAGAAATTGATGGCTAGGGATCGTAATTGGATCAAGTCATTGCAACAACAGAAAAGTGACTAGAAGGGCCTGTTATAGAGCAGATGATCTAGGATCTCGCTGAGCAGGAGGCTCAGGAGAAATAACAAGTCGAGGCATCTTGAGTTAAGTTTGAGGCCTTTGAAGCAGCACTATCCACACCTAAGTGACTCGGGACGAGTCACAGGTGAGTGTTGGGGTCCTGTTGGCCCTCGACCAAGTTTTGAGGAAACCTTGGTCAAAGTTGACCCACTTTTGGACTTTGACACATTGGTCGAGGATAGAGCGCCCAGGCAGAGCTGAGATCGCGGATCTCACCGATTTTGAGGGATTCTCTAGAGTTTTTGTAATGGGTTTATGGGATGTCAACCCATGGGTTCTCCCATGTTTAGGCCTTACCGTGAGGGATTGTAAAAGTATAAATAAGTAAGAATGTATGGTAGAAGTAGAAGCTTTTGAAGGAGCTCAAGTAGTTTTTGGAGCTAATTTCTAGTAGTTGAGCGCTTTGTGCAAAGGCATGTATATGTGTTAAGGCTCTGTGCTTGATAGAGGGATAGCTCTGTGCCCTGACCTAGTTTTGGAAGGAGGATCTAGTGCTTAGTGCACAGATATCCTGTTTGGTGCAAAGCTTGACTCTGTGGCTTAGTGCATAGGAGAAATTGAATGTAAGATCTGGACGAATAATAAAGAAGGCGAAGCGGTTGGTGGACATAGCCCCACACTGGGGTGAACCACATATATCTTGTGTCTTTGATGTGCTTTGTGCTGTGTTTTTTATGTTATTTATCTACTTAGTGCCTTGATTTTTATGTATGATAGATAGATCTGTTGTTTCTTAGTGCTTTACTTGTGTTAAGGATGAATGGATGTTAGATCTAACTTAGTTCTAAGTGCTAAGTGTTTGAAGTGCATAATCTTTGTGGTTACTATGCTAGATCTATCTTTGGGTATGTTCTACGATGTTAATAATGTTAATGAACTAATGCATGTCATCTTCTAAGCGTTAATAGAGTACTCTGCGAAGTGTTATTATCATAGATCTGTGTCCCAGCCTAGTTACAGACACCTGTGTCCTATAACCCCCCTTGCTTCTACCTCGGGTGAGACTTCGCCTACTTCATAGGTGTTGCCGAAAGGGCCAGTAGTCGGGGTTTTTTTGGTGCACTGTTAAGCGTTGAACCCTGGGTCTGCCCCTGTGCCAACAGTCAACGACAATGCTTTGAGTAAGTTTATTCTAGGCATGGGTATGCCTACCTCAGGGATGATGTATGTATAATTTTTTTATGTTTGTCTGTAGCTTCTGGTTATCTTTCTTACTCCAACATTGTTTCACATATATTTTTGTAAAGTACTTCGACCATCGGCTTTTCTTCTGACCTCATACTTTAGGGGGCATCTATTACACACCTAAATGTCGCACTTAAGTGTCATAAATATCATAAGTTTCGCAAGTGGTGCAATTGAATGTGTTTCACTTAAGTATTGTAAGTGTCACATCACCAAAAATCATACCTAAGTGTTTTATTTACCATACACCTAAGTGTCACACTTTTCCAAGTGTCACACTTAAATTTAGCCACTTTGTCACCATGGGAGATGAATGTTGTCTTCTCTAGACCAATTGGAAAGGGAAATTATTGGTTGGAGGTCGAAATAATTCTCTTTTACTGTACTTATGTCTCAATTTGATTCCTGAGCTGAAATTTATGACTTTCCAAAAATAGCAGTTTCACCCATTTTGCATTTGTTTCACTAGTACCATCAATTTGAAAGGCTAAATTCTACCTCTTGTAGAAGAAAATATGGTGAGAACTAGGAAATTTTTTATATTGGCTGCTGATAGTATTCTTGATTGTGAAAACACAACAACTCTTAGGTTTAATATCTGATACTCCATCCAACTTCTACATCAATCAAGATTGGTAACTTTTTCCTTTTTCATTTCCTCTATACTTGAAATTTTTTAGCAAAAAATGGTTATCTCCCAAACGAAACAAAACTGGAAAAAAATTCCTCAATACAAAGTTGTTTAGATTGATGAGTAGTTAAAAAAAATTCTAAAATTGTTTTTCTAGTTTGGAGATCTAGGGTCTCTTTTCCTTCCATGGAGATTTCAAAAATCCCCCAAAAGTGCTTAGGAATAGTGTTTTTTTCCCTGTTTTGACATCTCCACTCCAAACCTTTATAAATTTTGTTAGAATCCTAACTAGGTATCTTCATGGCTTATTTTTGGAATCCCTATAAAATTTTTAGCTTTATTTGGGCCTTGATTACTGAGCATGACCCAAATCCTTAAAAAACACTAGTTTGTATTTTTTGGAAGATTTAAGCAGAAATGGCCCATGGCCCTCATTGACACTTTTATAGTCTTCATCACTACTAAAATACCCTTTAAATTTCGTCTTATTCTGAGTTTTTTCTCATGTTATGGCCAAAACAAGTTTATGACTCCAAAGTCACTTTTTTCAATTTTCTCCTTCCCTTTCCTCATCTTTCTTCTAGACTTCTCTTCTTTCTCTTTCTCTTTTATTCTCTTTCTCTTCTCTTTTTTTTTTTGTATCGGCGAGATTTATCTTTATTCCTCCCCAATACTATCTCCTTTATCGGCGATAAAATATATTTTCCTCTCGCCAACACATTCTCCTTTATTTGTGATAAAAGATATTTTCCTCCCGTCGACACACTCTCCTTTATCGTCAATAAAATATGTTTTTCTCCCGCCAACACGCTCTCCTTTATCAGAAATAAAATATCTTTTCCTCCCATCGACATGCTCTTCTTCCATTTTCGAGGCATGGTAGTAATTTGTTTTAGCTTTTAGACAACTTGGAACTCTAAGGAAGGGCCTACTCATGAT
>ML784348.1:505497-544465 GCA_009831015.1 Picea engelmannii
CCGCCAACACGCTCTCCTTTATCAGAAATAAAATATCTTTTCCTCCCATCGACATGCTCTTCTTCCATTTTCGAGGCATGGTAGTAATTTGTTTTAGCTTTTAGACAACTTGGAACTCTAAGGAAGGGCCTACTCATGATGTAACGATGTTTTCCTCTTTTTCTTTCTATTAATATTTTTTTTTTCAGCATTAGAATGAGATTTGATTATTCTAGTGTTACTTATAGCATTCTCTTTAATGTTTTAAACTTTGGATGAGAATGAGTGACAAAATCTTCATCTAGATCTAATTTTCTAAGCACTAGATGTTGTAAGGATTATGCAATTTACTTGCCCTTATAAATGTCTCATTGGAACAACCATGAACTAAATACACATTAGATTTGTCATACCAACATTAACTATGCTTTCAATTTTTCTTGCATTTATTAAATTTTACTTCCATGTATCAAATTTGGCAGTCATAAATTCATTTTCTTATTCATCGTTGTCCTATTTTTCTTTTTTTTTTTCACTACTTTTCCTTCAACATTAGATTGAGTTTTGATTATTCTAGTGTTACTTAAAGCATTCTCTTTATTTTTTGAACTTTGAATGAGAATGAGTGACATAATATTCATCTAAATCTTGTTTTCATAGCACTAGATGTTGTAAGGATTATGTAATTTATTTTCCCTTATAAATGTCTCATTAGAATAACCATAAACTAAATAGAGATTAGATGTGTCAAAGTTGTCATACTAGCATGAGATATGCTTTCACTTTTGCTTGCATTTATTAAAGTTTACTTCCATTTATCAAATTTGGAAGTCTTAGAATAGATTCATTTTCTTACCATTTAACAAGAAGAACTATAATGCATAGAGTCATTAAGCATTGATTAGATTACCAAATGTAGTATGTTTATGTTGTGTCTCTTAAGCATATTGAACCCCAAATGGATAGAAAAATGTACTAAAAACATTGTCAATATACATATAAAATTATTATTTAATATTGTAACTTGATTATTTATGATTCTTATATTATATTCAAATTTCTGAAAACATATATCTTACATTATATTATAATTATAATTTGTAAATAAAAATTAATTATATTTTAAATGAAAAAATTTAGTAGAAAAATAAGTAATAATGAGAAAATTATTCTATTACATTATTAATTATTAATTGAATCTTAATTAATCATGCCCTCTCTAATAATAATAAAACAAACAATAATTTAATACAACTTTTTATCAATAATATTAATAAATTACATAAATGTAACTTTTTAAAGATTAGAATTTTTATTTTTAAAACAAATAAAAATTAATATAACTTTTTATAATAATATTAATAAATTACATAAAATGTAACTTTTAAGGGATTAGAATTTTATTTTTACTTTTAAAAATAATATTAATAAATCATAAAAAAAAATTAATTTTTCACTTCACAAAAATATGTTTATAGCAAATTCCTTATCGAGCAGCAATTCTTGCATTAAATAAAAATCATCACATAATTTTACTTGTGATTTTAGTCACTGCATAGACTCCATAATGAAAATAGCTTTTCCAAATTAACTATATTTCACTGCATAGACTCCATAATGAAAATAGCTTTTTCAAACTAACTATATTTCACTGCATAACTTTTCGTTTATATGGGGTTAGGACTGGATATCTCCAGGAATAGTTTTCCCTTGAAAACGTGTTGGGCGGAAAGGGGTTTGGGCTAAGCCCCAGCCTATGGTTTTGTTTGGGCGCTATGACCATTACTCTGTGGGGCGCGGGCGCCATACACCTTCCACCACATGCGCGCGGTTATACCACCCAGGCTCTGGTCCGGTTGCTACACCATAACACTGGTGCTTTATATTTGGCGCGCAAATATATCTTTAGCCCAAGGTTTCGGGGGTTCCACCAAAAATGCCCCATAAAACCGGTGCTTGTTGTTTCGTTGTTAGCGCAGGGTTCGAGACTCGGTCCTGTGAGATTTTGGCATGTGACCACTATATTCGGACTATGGGCCAGCGCGCAGCCCTTTGGGCTGGCGCTTGGCCATATGTAACTGCATGTGACCGAGAGATGGGGGCACGTTCTAGGTATAAGGGGCTTAGCCCTATATTTAATAAAAAGTGGGTTTTATACTATGCTTTTGGGATTTTTTTTAATTGATTTATGCCTGTTATTGAAGATTTTGGCCATTATTGGGAGATATTGGACTCTTTTTGAGCCTAGATTTTGGGAGGAAGTTGGGGATGGATAACCAAATTTAGATCTATAAAAACCAGGCCTGTTTGAGGCCATGGGAGAGCCAAATCAGAGTTATGATGAAGCAAAGCCAAGCCAAAGCCATTTTTATGCAGGGAAGCTGTTGAGGAGCAGTCACTTGCGGGCCATTTCTGGGAGCTCCGGTCATCTGTTTTGCGTGCCGTTTCTTTTGATGGGTTCTAGAGATCTAGAAGAACATAACCAGATCAATCTCGTATCCTTGTGGCACTTCTGTGATGTACTTATTGAGCTTTGAAAAGAAATAAAGAAGCCTCCTCCATTGAGACAAAGGCCCGGAGACATAGGCAATTTTGTCCTGAACTCCGTATCACTTCTCTTGTTATGGTTTGCTATTCTTATTGCTTCATTTTAGATCTGTATATGAGTTTATGGCTGTGATATAATTCTCTTATCTTCATCCTCTTTCATTAGCTTCCTGAATGGTTAATACACACATGCTTAATTAACTCAACCACAGTCATTAAAAGATCTTTTCGAGTCACATGGCATGGCAGCATACTTGTTATGGATGAAACAGAGAACGGAGGACGAGAGCTGGGTTGACGGCCGACGACGTTCTACGAGATGGAGCCCGGTGCTTGATATGTCCCATCAGACTCCATTTCGTAGAAGCTTTAGCTTACTCCATTGTTTTGTAGGAGGAATGATTTTGATGATTTAGATGTGCCTAAACGTCTAAAACAAAAAATATGGCATGTGTTTAGAACAACGAACATGCTAGCAACATTAACAACAACTTGAAGACAATTAAGTTGTGCCCAATTTTTGTTTAAGAAACATAGCATAGCAAAACCATTGATAGTTTCAATAAAAATCACAATCTTCATTTTTATGTTTAGAGCACTTGGGTGGCTCTTTTCATCAATTAAGGATCTACCATATGGTTTTGGTTTTACTAATGGATGTCTGGTTTTTCACAAATAAGAAAAAATTCAGAAAAGGTCAAATGTGTCATGTGAAACAACGGGGTTCCCATAATTTTTTAGGCATGAATTGCAGCTGAGTATAGTACTCTCTTTGTCCCTCTCTATTGAAAAGGGGTTACTCATTTGTGTTTGCTTGCTTCGCAGGAAAATGGTGAGGAGGAGAGATGGGCTACTTCCATCATAGTTTTATGGTTAATTGTTTTGTAGGGTTTTCTTCACAAATAGTTTTATAAGAAAGAATTTGTCTCGAGCCTGCTTCCCTACCCAAAGGGGTGGCTCTTCCCTCTGAAAATTATGTCCTGTATTTTTATTTTAGGGCTCTACCCTAAAATATGTCCTGTATTTTTATTTTAGGGCTCTACGCATTTTATTTCAGTTCTATGAATTCAGGACAGTGTCAGTTACTTTTATTTGTAGGGGAAGAAGGGCCACGACCATAAATTTATGGATTTTGTAAAGAGTCGATCAATTTTCCTACACCTTGCAATGTACTATCTGTGCAAATATTGGATGGTCTCCCAACTTGAAATTATGGTCACTCAGTTGTGGCCCTTTATTGCAAAACACCTTTGATCTTCATCAATATTTTTTCACTCCTAGCAAGCATGAAAAGGACAATCTCTTTTCATTCTCCATGGTTGTAGAAAAGTTTCAGTGAATACTTATAGTTTTGATTTAAAGTATTTTCATATCGTTCAAATAATTACTAGGAGAATACATTTTTAAAGAAGCCATCCATACACTCAACCATTTATGTTGTTTAGTTTTAGTACTCAAAGCTCTGTACTTTTTTAAATAATGTTAAAATTGTGAGTTTAGATTATTTTATACTTAATAAAGGTTGTGGATTTGTTGTTTGCGGTAAAATAGCTAAATATTTCTCCAAACTACCTACGGTCTAAGTTCAAGATAACAACAACAACAACAGCTTTTGGTTAACTCACAGGTGACAACAACAACAAGAAAATTGGGTGTAGACGTCCAGAAAAATGGCAGCAGGTCACTAAGACACAACATGGTTCAAGTAACACCAGTTTCAGGATGTGTGATAATTAATCCACATAGAGGTTGAACACAGACTCAACAGTTTAGACAAAGGGTGTATCGACTTCTCAAGAAAACATCACAGGCCTCAGGTTTCAGAGCTGCGTGAGGGTATGCATGCAAATATCATAAGGAATTCACGGTTCCATACAATCGATGGAAGAATGGAGGAGGAACCCCAAACTCAGCTGACGCTTCATCTTTTAGCCGCATGCACCCAGGTTGACACTTGTTTCCCTGGAGCTACATGCATTCCCTTTTGCACACTTGGAGCTGGATGTGTTGCCTCTCCCAGGACTTAGGATAAAAACATGTTTTGTCACACAACTTTAGAATAATAATAAAATATTATTCTCAAGAACTTAAGCCCTTAAGTTTAGCCCCTCTTTCCAACCTTTCAGCCCCTTTTCCGTTACCCACCCCATGGAAGCTTAGTCCCCCATCACTCTTTGTTCGTGGTTGGTCTACACGCAGCGATGTTCATATATTATATTAATAATCTACATAATTACATATACAAAATCAGGTTTCTGGCCTTAATACTTAGGCTCTCCATCCTAATAAACACATAAGCCCACCAGCTTATCAATACTTGTCTCACTAGCTTACAAAACATGATTTACAATTCATAAACATGATTTACAATTCATAAACATGATTACAACAGGGCTCTTCCTTGGGGATATGACAATCCCCTCCCCTTATTTTTTGCACTGTCCTCAGTGCAACTTTCACACAACATCAACAAGATTTTCAAAATCTTCAAAAATATGCGGGTATTTTTCCCACATAGCATCTTCATGCTCCCATGTCATGTCCTCAGGATTGTACCAGGTCCACTGGACCTTTACAATCCCTATGGCTCGATTCCAGAGCTATTTTCTTTTCCGGTCCAATATGCGCACATGAGTCACTTGCAGAACACATTCTTGATCCACCTGAATCACATTCCAATCAATTACATGATTAACATCAGGTATATATTTATTAAGCAATGAAACATGAAACACATTATGTACAGTCATAGATGCAGGTAATGCAAGCATATATGCAACTGGTCCAATCCTTTCTAGGATTTCAAATGGCCCACAAAATGTGGCTGCCAACTTGGTGCAGCTTCCCAGCTTCAGGGAACTTCTATTATCTTTCACTTTCAGGAAAACATGCTCTCCCACTTTAAACTCGGTGGGTTCTATTTTTATCTTCATAACTTTTTTGCATGTTTTGGGCAACTTTCAAATTATGCTTAATTTTTAGCATCTATTCTTCCATTTCCTTGAGCAAATCTGGCCCAACTACTGCCCTATTAGCTGGATTATCCCAGCTTACTGGAGTATTGCACTTTCTTCCATAAAGTGCTTCAAATGGGCTCATCTTCAACGATGCTTGATATCCATTGTTGTAGGCGAATTCTACCAAATGTAGGTAGTCTTCCCATTTCAATGGTTTGTCCATCACATACATCCTTAGTATGTCTTATGTTACTCGATTCACCCTCTCTGTCTTCCCATCACACTCAGGATGATAGGTTGTAATAAAGTTCAGTTTCGTTCTGAACCCCTTGAATAACCCTTTCCAAAAATTTGAGGTAAATTTCGAGTCTCTGTCAGACACACTTGTCTTGGGAATACCGTGCAATCGTGCTACTTCCCTCATAAAAATATCAACAACATCCACTGCCTTGTGAGTAGCCTTTAGTGGAATAAAATGGGCAGCTTTCGTAATCTTTTCCACTGCCACCATGATTGAATCATGTTGCTTGCCTGTTCTGGGAAATCACGTGATGAAATCCATTGTCACTACCTTCCACTTCCACTCAGAAATGGGTAAAGGTTGCAACAACCCTGGTGGGTGTCTGTGATCAGCTTTAACCTTCTGGCACTCCATATATCTAGTGATGTATTCAACAATATCTTTCTTCATAACTGGCCAAAAGTAATGGCTCTTGACTACTGCCACATTTTTCTGATATCCCAGGTGCCCAGCATAAGGCACATTATGCATTTCATGCAAAATCATAAGTTTCAAGTCCTGGACATTAGGTACATAAATTTTGTTCTTGTACAGAAGTATTCCATCAACCTCTAATTTATAATTCTCCACTTTCTGTGGCATCTTACCTTGTTGTAGCTTTGCTACCAAATCCCTGTACTACAAATCTATATTTGTAGCCTCTGAAATTATTCTTTTAATATCAGTTTGGTACATGCTAATGGTTGTAGCATGTAATTCATGCACTCTTCTGCAGAGTGCATCAACCATTTTGTTCTCCTTCCCTTTGATATGCTTGATATCAAAATCGTACTCACAAAGAAACTCCAACCACCTAATCTACCTAGCATTCAAGGTTGGATGATCAAACAAATACTTGAGACCATTATGGTCTGTCATCAGTTTGAACCTCCTTCCCATGGGGTAATGCCTCCATTTCTTTAGAGCATGTACTATGGTTGCCAACTCCAAATTATGAGTTGCATAGTTCCTTTCGTGCTCTTTCAACTTTCTGGATTCATAACAATTACGAATCCATTTTGACTGAGAAATCCTCCCAGTCCTTCTTTGCATGCATCTGTGCACACCATGAAATATTCATTTGGATATGCAATCCTCAGGATTGGAGCACTGGTTAACAGTTGCTTCAATTGTTGGAATCTTCTCTCACAATCCTCTGTCCACTGAAATTTCTTCTCCTTC
This sequence comes from Picea engelmannii, assembly GCA_009831015.1. Lineage (NCBI taxonomy): Eukaryota > Viridiplantae > Streptophyta > Pinopsida > Pinales > Pinaceae > Picea > Picea engelmannii. Next base: position 512,443 of record ML784348.1, read on the forward strand.
CTTTGCAAGGAAGTGATAGGGTGAGCTATCCTCGAGAACCCTGTGATAAACCTTCTGTAATAACCAGCTAGACCCATAAAGGATCTGACTTCCATCACGTTCTTTAGCATTGACCATTCTCTGATGGCCTCAATCTTCTCAGGATCTACAACTATCCCATCCTTCGAAATAATATGCCCCAAGTAATGGATCTACTCCTGATAAAATGAGCACTTGCTCAACTTGGCATACAGTTGGTGCTCTCTTAGCACCTGCAACACCATCCTAATATGTTGTTCATACTCTTTCTCTGACTTGGAATACACCAAAATGTCATTCAGGAATACTATGACAAACTTTTCTAGATAGTTTTTGAATACACTATTCATGAGGCACATAAAAACAACGAGTGCATTCGACAACCCAAAAGGAACCACTGTGAATTCATAATGACCATACCTTGTTCTAAAGGTGGTCTTGCTGATGTCTTCACCCTTTATCCTTACCTAGTGATATCCCGACCTAAGGTATATCTTCGAAAATATCTTCACATCCTTCAATTGATCAAAGAGGTCATCAATCCTCGACAAAGAATATTTGTTCTTTACAGTTACTTTGTTCAATTGTTTGAAATCGATACACAATCTCAGTGTTTCATCCTTCTTCTTCACGAACAGGACTGGGGCTCCCCAAGGTGACACACTTGGATGTATGTACCCCTTCTTCAGAAGCTATTCAAGCTACAATTGCAACTCTTTCAGCTCTGGCATACTCATTTAGTAAGGAGCTTTCGACACTGGTGCTGCTCCAAGCATCAAGTTTATAGATAAATCAATATCTCTCTTCGGAGGTAGTCTGGGTACCTCCTGAAATACATTTTCAAACTCCTTTATTACCACATTATCTCCAATAATTGACACCTTATCCTTAGGTGTTTCCTCCACATGGACTGCAAATAATTGACAACCTTTCTTGTAGTACTTCTTTAGCTGCATTACTGAGATTTCTCTGATAGAAACAACTCTAGGAATTCCTTGGATTGTTTTTCGATTTCCTTCCCCATCTAAGCCAGTGAATGCCTTGTTACGATAGTCCAATATGGCATAGTGTTGGTCCAACTAGTCCATCCCAATTAGACAATCATAAGAACCTAAAGGCAGAATACTCAATTCAACCTTTGTCCACTGGACAAGACTTAACCAACTCAGTGACTTTCCTCTTGGTTCATGTAGCCAACTGCACTAACCAAGACTTTTCATGTTTGCTTCTCGACAATTGCAAACTTTCCACCACTCTAGGATCTATATAACTATGGATATCCCCTAAATCAATTAAAATAGTGAAGGGATGGTTATTGATCATACCTTCCACTTCAATCATGTGTGATTGAAATTCATCTTTCTTGTTGTCCAGGGCTGCATACATCCTTGGTAATCTACTGCCCATGTACTCCACTGTTTCAACTTGCTAAACATTATGGACAACTCTCACTTTTCCATTTTTATGGGGACAATCTCTGTACTTGTGGTTCCCCTAACAGCCCCAACACTGAATGTGCACATGTCTTGGCCTTTGTTCCCCTACATCAGCCATTCTCGGCTCTCTAAACGATGGTTGTCCTTGAGGACTGTTTCTGAAAAAGGGAGGTTTGTTTCCTTTCTTCCTCTGCTCTTTCTTGAACTTCTTCTGATCATCCCAAGCCTTCTAAAAAGTAGGTTTTTCTCTTTGTTGTTCATATAATCATTTCACTCTCCTTATCGTTTCTTCCATAGTCTTAGGATCATCATACTTAATCTTGTCACCAATGGAAGGTGGCAATCCACTTAGATACCTCTGAATCTTGACAGTCTCATCCTTGATGAACATAACATACTTCAACAATTCCAAAAACCTTCATTCATATTCATCAATGGTCATGTTGCCCAGCTTGAGTTCAAAGAAGTCTTTCATCTTTCTATCACAATACCTTTTAGTCAAATATTTCTTCTCGAAATACCTCTTGAATTCTTTCCAAGTGACATCTTTATCTCTAATGTGTTGCACCTGCAAAAGATGATCCCACGACATGGATGCTTTTCCTTTCAGTTGATACACTACAATTCTTCCTTCTGCATGAGAGGAATAATTCTACAATTGGAAATATTTCCTCATTCCAAGCAACCATGTTTTAGAATCTTCCTCCTTCTTATGTTCTTCATCAAACGTTGGAGGCTTGAACTTGTTCATTTCTCCCTTTAGTCCATCCACTCCAGATATCTTGTGCTTTCTGGTAGGATATGGGCTTGAACTATTGTGGGCCCTCCTCTTGGAGCAACCTTGGGAGTGATGATGGTGTTTACCAAAACTCCTTGATCTTCTTCCCTCAGAAGTCTGGTGACTCCCTGTCTTTCTCAAGTCTCTCTCCTTGTCCAACTTCTTTTCTATTCTCTCCAGACTATTCATCAACTTTAAGTTGAACTCACCTTGTTTATCCTGAGCTTTCCTGAGCTTTCTTCTATCTGTTCGGTGAGTTTGGGCATATTTCTGCAATTTTTCAATGATTTTCATCATATGTCCTTCCTTATCTATCTCTTCTCCATGCCCATTGGAGTTAGACCCTTCAAATCCCAAATGAACATCCATCCCTTTAGCTTCATTCTCTGAACTGGAAGCATTTTGTATCCCCTCCATTTCTTTGCACTTAGTGTCAACTCTAAACGATCTTGGCACTCGCTAAACTTCTGCAAACACACGTGTAGACAACCGAAATTTGTCAGGACATCATTCCTTAACAATTCCACAGCATTCATAAACCGAGTCTGTTTTTAAGAAACGTTCAGATTTCATGAATTTTCTGAGCTCTTCTCGGCTCTATAACAATCCTTTGGGCATTAGCCTCTTCTCTCTTAGTCCCCAACCCACATGATCGTGGGTTGTGACCACTTTCATAACAAAAAAGGCGCTTCACAACTTCATGTTTCAGGAGGTTTCAAAGAACTTCCCAACAACTTCCTGAGTTTCGAACTAAACAACTCATGACATAGGGAGGATCAACCATCCACGTCTACCCAACATCCAACAACCGACACTCACAGTGGAATCTCAGGCATCTGAGTTCTGGGACTTCAGAATTTTGGAAGATTTCACATCCACACACCCCGATCCATTAATCTCCAAACACTCCCATGTCACCTTAGGTGACGTTATCACGTCACATCACTTAATGTTTTCCCAATTGCGGGGGCATGCAATGGTGGTTTGGAGAAACCTGCCTTTCTTCCCGCAACTCTCTTGAAGCTGACACATAACCCCTCAGAGAAACCACGGTTTGGATTGTGGTACCACCTTGGAGAATTATCTTCCGTGCAACTTGGGTCCCTGCAATGCTTCCTGGTTGTTGATCTTGATGAATCATGATCAACGCCACTGTGGGCTCTTCAAATTTTAACTATGTTACGTAACCTCAGGCCCCACTAACCCTGCTCACATAGGATGCCACATGGTGGAATACTAGCGACGTCATCGGACCCCACCACGTCTACTCTTTCGTTTTGAAACATCAGGCTTCGGGAGTTTGTGCAACAACACATCCCATTCTCCCAACAATTGAACTCTCGAAATTAAAATCTGACCTTCTACTTGATCCAACGATCAAGCTCTTTTCTCCATATCTATGGTGTATATCTCCCTCGGGACTTCGGGGTTTCAGGTTTCAGGCGTTTATGCCTCTACGCACCCCGCTTCTCCAAATTCTCGAAATCCGAAGGGTTTCCAGGATAGCCCTCCTATACCTTCTCCATATCTAACATTCGTAATGAATTTCCTTTCCTTCCGAGCAGATCCTATGGCTACCACACTCCAAGTGTTAAGCACACTCTCTCTATGGTCAAATACCACACCGACTGCGATTTTATTCTACCGCTAGTCCTCCTGAGCTTCGTAACACGTCCAAGTAACCCCTTGGCACTCAGAAACATTCTGAGGTCCGAAATTAGTCCTCCAGACACAATTTCCTATCAAAACCTCGAGTCCAAAAACCACTTATCCGGCCCATCCAGGATCAGTGTGGAAACATGGCTATGATACCATATTGTAACATCCTCGGTCACCCATAGGCCAAATAATGCTACTACGCGGAAACATTCTCATAAATTTAAATATAACATGCATATTAAATCTAAATAACAGATTTAATTAAACAATACAGAGTAATCACAGTATTACTGTTAACATACATAAGTAATGGAATTAACAGTAATTCATAATTACAACAGAATACATGATAATATTGCAAGCATCACAAACATGAATTTTAATTGAAATTAAACACATGCATATATTTATCTTTGAAACTGTAATAAATCCACCAACCACGTGCAGACCTTCCAAGAACCTCCCAGTCTTAGACCACGCTGCTCATCACGCTCAACAGTAGGTCACCCCCAAGCTGGGACCAAGCTCCACCCAGGGCAAGACAATCCTATACTAGGTTGAGGTTATAGGAAAATTGCACAATACAACCAAAAGGATTCTCTCCAGGAGCCTTCTTACGCCCACTACTCACAAAATCTCATTCCTCACAAGCCTGTTCCACTCGAGAGTATACACCTTCACAAGAACATTCCATCAGTTCTTCACCTCCCTCTCTAGGTCTCGGCAACAGGTCGAATTAGGAATTCCCAGAGCTCTGTAGCTGGTGTTGGACTCTCTCTAGGAGAAAACCATTTCCCAACAAACTCTCTCACCTGGAGAGAGTTTCTCACAGGCCTGGAAACCTGCCTCTTTTACCATGGGCCTGAAAACCCGGTCCTTCAATAAGTTTTCAACTCAATTCCCACAAGTTCAGAATAATAATAACATCAACAACTTTTGGTTAACTCACGGGTGACAACAACAACAGGAAAATTGGATGTGGACGTCCAGAAAAATGGAAACAGGTCAATAAGACACAACACAGTTCAGGTAAGACCAGTTTCAGGATGCATGACAAGAAATCCATGCAGAGGTCGAACACAGACTCGACGGTTCAGACAGAGGGTGTATCGAATTCTCAAGAAAACATCAAAGGCCTTAGGTTTCAGAGCTGTATGAGGGTATGCATGCAGAGATCAGACGAAATTCACGGTTTCAGACAGCCGACGACAGAATGGAGGAGGAACCCCAAACTCAGCTGACACTTCAGCTTTTAACTGCATGCACCCAGGTCAACACTTGTCTTCCTGGAGTTTCATGCATTCCATTTTGCACACTTGGAGCTTCATGCATTCCCTTTTGCACACTTGGAGCTGCATGTGTTGCCTCTCCCAAGACTTAGGATAAAAACATGTTTTGTCACACAACTTTAGAATAATAATAAAATATTATTCTCAAGGACTTAAGCTCCTAAGATTATCCCCTCCTTCCAACCTTTCAACCCCTTTTCCCTTACCCACCCTGTGGAATCTTAGTCCCCCATCAATCTTTCTTCGTGGTTGGTCTACATGCAATGATGTTCATATATTATATTAATGAGCTGCATAATTACATATACAAAATCAGGCTTCTGGCCTTAATACTTAGGCTCTCCGGCCTAATAAACACATAATCCCACCAACTTATCAATACTTGGCTCGCCAGCCTACAAAACATGATTTAAAATTCATAAACATGATTACAACATGGCTCGTCCTTGGGGATATTACAACTATAGCCTGCGTACATCGCGTTTTGTGCCCAAAATTAAAAATGGTGTCAGGTTTCTATGTCACGTCACAAGATCCATGATCCTTGACTTTCCATATACTGGAAACGTTTTGACTCGGCCCTTCAGTTCCACTTGAAGGCTATAAATGGGCCAAATCCAAGCTATGGAAAAGGGGAGAATAATTCAAATTTGAGAGCAAAGTTACTCTGGAGAAATTATTCACTTTATATTGAGTCTGCATCCCTTTATCCTTTTAACTTTGAACACATTGTTCAACCCCCAAGCTCTTCCCTACTTGATTGAGAACTTCAGTGTCTCTCTTATATGAGCTTGCCTTTGGTGGAGGCCCAATTCGAAAGGACTTAGTTTCTTGATTCCAAAACGTGTCGACACTGAAGTTTGTAATTCATTAACTTCTGCTGATTACATTTTAATAGAAATACTCTTTTCTCATCCAATTAATATCTTGCAAATGTTTGAATTGTTATTCCATGGGCATATTTGTTATGAATGTTGATGGATTATGCTATTGAATATGCTAACATTATATATTATCACCATATTCTTGCGTTTCTTGGTTGTTGAGGACAAGTTGCAGTTGTAATTCTTTGAGTCAAGTGCTTAACGATGGACTTCATCGAACGTCTAGACGAGGTAGGCTCCTTATCTTGTCTCGTTAGAATATTTTCTTATATAGCATATCTGATATTAGAGTTGATTTTTGCAGTCATTTCCGTCTATTGTGGTTTACTCCTAGCCATAGAGAGATTTTCCTCATAATAGAATTAGTGACCATACTGGGGATATAATCTTCTTTTCGAGCTTTGGAGTGTTTTTCTCCTTTGATTGCTCTCATTTATATCGAGTTTCTTGTCGTCTGATTGCTTGATAACCTCTGTTCATTTTGAGTTTGAGTTTCTTAGCCTTCTCCTTAGCCTGGCAATGTTTTAACACATATGCGTGGGTTTTTACCTGACAGTCGCGTACATATGCGTGTTGTACTTTTGCAAGAGGCGTATATACACGGTTTTCTCCTGAACAATTGCGTACATCATCCTTTTTTGCTTGGTTGCTAGGTTTGATGTTTGTTGGGTAAGTTTTGATGGTTGTTGAGTCTTCTTGGGTCTCTATTATGACTATTAAGTGTCTGTGGAATGCTAGGAAACCTTTCTTTGGTTGAATTTTTAGGCGGTGCCTTTCTCATCATCCTTTTCATTTGATTGTGTTTGCATCTTGGGATGGGTGTTTGCTTCTTGATATCCTTCTTGGTTTGTCTCTGTTTACATACAGTAGAATTTTTATATCAAGCTATTGTTCAGTCCTTGCATTTTCATTCTTTTATATTGAAAATACAAAAATATTAGGCATTTTACATTGTTGACATTTTATATTTTGGTTTCTTATCATTGATCTTAGCACATGTATAGAAAGATTGCATCTTATTTGGAATTGCAGAACTAAATTGAAAATTGCATTTTGAAAAGCTTATCATTTATTGGGAATTGAAGTTAGGACTTTGCATTTTATTCATATTCATTTATTTTACTTGCTAAGTCATAACATCATTAGTTTCATGACCACACCTTTTTTGAGTAAGAAAGGCCACTAAAAGCAACGCTGATAATTTAAAATTGATTAGAAACGATTTTATTTTCTAGGGTGCACAAACTAGCTTAGGATTTAGAGGCTTGGAATAGGATTTTGTGAGTAAACTTCTCCAAGGATATTAAATCAACATATGTGTCTGACTAAGGGAGTGGTGAAATCCATTTTATAATTGGTGACGTTAGGAGGCTCCGCTTACACCGAAGTTAAGCACAAGGCGGTGTGAGGTTGGTTGAGGGGATATCTCCCTAATACCTTCTTAGCGTCAGATATATTTCTGGGGATCTATTCGTATATGGGGATCTTGCTTGTATCTTTACCTCTATGAGAGGCGCTGCTTTCGAGGTTTCGGGCTTTGTTACCCTGCCCATACGATAGACCTGACTTACGACTGTTCACCTGCGCATCGGTTATACCGTGGTTTCTTAGTTGCTTGACATAGGTACCACATAGGTTACTTACATGGGTTATTTTGTAGGTACCCTCGGTCAGATAAGGGTCAGACAACACACAACATTTATGGAGTATTACCTCTCTAGGGGGATCTGATTGACTAGTTGTTAATCCCATGAGGGCCCTTATAAATGATTATGATACCTACAATATTTAGCATGGAGTCTTAGGCCCCTCTCGGGCGAGGCATACCTACTTTAGGGAGGGAGGCCCCTTTCAACCACTTTATCATGTTTGTGTGCATATTGGCCTTTTGTTTATTTTATTTTGGTGTGCTCTTTGATTACTAGTTGGCCTTAAGATTTGTTTTTTATATCTCTAGTCTTGAGTCATCGTGGAGCTAGACCAACTTCCCCACAGGTCTCGCTACTTATTACAGTTACCACTGCATTTTGAGTCTTTTCCTTCTAAAAGGCATAAAGTTATCAAATGTGGTACACACACCTCCACTTACTAGACTTGTGATCATGCAAGGATGAGTACTGAATCGAGTCAGAAAGATATTGGGAGTCCTTCAACTCCCATACCTACTATAGTCAACGATACCCCTTCGACACCTTCAACCACAATGGTTGTAGTGTTGTAGGTGCCTATCATCATTCCTGTCCATCCTATAGTGAATACTCAACCTATATCCACGAACCCTTTTGGGTCCTTTTGTCACTCACTGGGCTATAATATTTAGTCCATCCCTATGGCCTCTAGCCCTTTTTCTTATGGTATGCTAGATTTCACATCACAATTTTCATCCTCCATCCCAACTTCTAGTCTGAATACTAGTATTGGACTTGGGGGCATGACTCCTCCACATACTCCATTCTCATTTGGTGGTGCCCATGTCCCACAAATGACTCCTATAGTTGGAGGCCTTCCTCCTATTAACCCCAGGTATAATACTATTCCTAATGCTTCTAGATGGAGTAGCCAACCTGGCAGACACACTACTGCTTACAATATGTCCTTTATACCCACCAACTCTGTACCGATTCTAACCAACACGTTTGGTATGACAGATCCACATTTATCCTCCAGATTCACACCCGAAGGAGGTCAGTTTCATACCTTGGAAAACCCCTAACTTGGAGCCACTCCAGTTGGGGGAAGTTTTTACAATCCTCATCAGAAAATTCCTATTGGAATGGTGTCCAACCAACCCCTCATGAATCATTTCAGAGGAGGGTATTACAATCCCGGACAGAGCCATGGTGCTTACCAGAACCCTGGATGGGCTGCGATTCCCCAACAACAATATTTCCAGGGAGCTTGGGGCCATATGCTGCAACCCCACCTCCCTTTTCTGGCCACGCTCAATCTACCAGAATTGTCTAAGTTAATGAATGATATTGTGTGTCATGATCTTACATGCCCCCCTGTCCCCACTAAGATTCCTTCAAATATTCTGAAATTCGAAGGAAAGAATGGTGAGGATCCTGGTGATCATGTCACTACTTTTCACCTTTGGTGCTGTTTGAATTCCTTTAATGACGATTCAATTTGATTAATATTGTTTCAACGCACCCTCATGGGGGTTGTCGTAAAATGGTAGATCGAGCTACCAAGGGGGACATACAAAACCTTTAATCAGATGGTTTTAGTCTTCCTCAACCACTTCAAATTGTCAGTTCATTACGATGTTGGCTTAGAACTTCTGTCGATCTTACGTCAAGACAAATCCACCCATATCTCGGATCACATACAGGAGTGGCATAGACAAAAGAGGTTGATCAAGACCTGCATACCCCTAGAATTCCTTCTATAGTGGTTCCTCAAGTCTCTACAGCCTTATATTTCAAAGGATGTTTCTACATGCGGGGTTACATCCGAGGAAGAAGCGATTTTTAAAGCCCAACAATTAGATATTATATATTCTTAGTCTGGGATGTTATACGAGATTCTTCTAGACGCACCGAGGTCAAACTATGACCCTAGACAAAAGCCCGAGCCTCATGCCGATGGCATTGTGGGCTCTGCCAAGGTGAAATCTGCTCTCTAAACCAGTCTGTAGGAGGGCCAACTTCGTCTGTGTCCTCCACTCCCAATTAGTTAGTGGATGTACATTATGTGCAATCGTCGACCAACCTGAATGGTAACCAACAACCAGGAGGGAATAAAAAGACAAGACATAGTAATAATCATAGGGGTGGGAAGAATAATAATAAATCCAGGGAAAATGGTAATAATGAGAAGTCGAATAATAATGTTGGTGAGGGAAATAAAGAAATGCGGAAGGTGAAGTTTCCTTGCAAGCTTTGTACAGACAATCACCTTACCCACTTATTCCTCAAACTTGTGGAAGCTGTGAGGCTTTTATCTCTACCACCCACTGTGCTGACTTATCCTTTTCCACATAATCAACACATGGCCTCGAGCTCCTCAAATGCCAGAAATGCAGCGAGTGGGAGTCAAAACCCACCGATGCAAGACGGTGACCGTTTATACATCAATATGGTTAAATATGAGGTTACTATAGCCACTCGGTCTCGCAATTACAATTCTCCACAAACTGTACCTTGTCTAGAGTCTCCCCCTCCTCCAAAGATGTTATTACAGATAAAAAAACTAGATCCCCCTCCTCGTAGTCTGAAAGGAGTACTCAAGCGCTCTACCCACAATACTAATTCTAGAGCCCCCCAAAATTACTCTATTGTTGAGAATATGGGTCAAACCCCTTGCGCGATGTCAGCTCTAGAGGTACTCCACCCATGTCCTTCATAGAGGAATTCATTTATATCTGCGTTAGGAGCTCTAGATCATTTTGGCTCTAAATTTATCAAGTTTTATGTCACAGTTGTAAAGCCTCTCTTTCCTTACCATGTGGCATTCCAAATCCACGTGGGTTACTCAAAGTGTTAGTAACATTTTTCGTCCGAGGCACAAGAGTCTTCAGGTTTGCAAATGGTGTGAGGAGCGCTAGGCGCAACTCATAGAAGAAATCTATTTCGGGCTTAAATCAAGCGAGCAGGCACTTCATTCTTCTGCGGCAAGAATTCATCGACGGAGCAGAGCAGCAGTTGATGGGTTGTTGCAGCTAACCGAGTCGCACTAAGTATGGCGCAAAAGGGTTTTCAAGGGGTGTAAATCACGATCAGTACAAGCGCAATAGTTATTTCTCAAACTCAGGGTTCATAAGTTCAGAGGGCGCACTATGTCTTTTAGTTGCGTGAAATTGCGAGTTACGAAAAGTGCCCAGAGGGGGTCAACCTTCACTGACCATCGCGTCTCAGGAATTCACGGGGGGAGAATGCCAAAGTTCGATACTCCAGCTCGTGAAGCCGTGAGTTGCAAGAGGCGTTAGTACTTGGGCTCTAGCCGATAGTTACATGCAGAGAGCGCTGACCAGAAAGGGGGCCCGACCCGTATCACCATCTCGGGGATCGGGAGTTTAGAAAAAGGAGTCGAGGGTCTTCGACCCACGAACTCGCGAATCGCGAAAGGGAAAAAACTTTTAAAGTTGGTCCCATAGTATCAAGGGGCAGTCTCAGCTGTCCATCTGAAGCAGACACCTGGCGCGCGATTAGGCTTCCCGCCTATTTGCCCATCGCGATTTCGAAGCGCAAGAAGCAGCTCCCTCATATTCCCGATGCGCGAGGTTCCGGGAGTGTCCAGGACCCGGGCCTACACCATCACCGAAGTGCGTTCAGAACCATCATATCTAGAGGGGCGTGTGGTGCGAGATTAAGCTGCCTCGACGTTTCTCTCATCGCGATTTCTAGAAGAAAGAACTAACTCCTTCCCATTTGCGAATGCCGAGGGTGACTTGGGGATAAGCACGTGGTCATAGCCTGTGGTCACTTGGGAAAGAAAAGAGCTATTCAGGAAGGGCCGAAGGCATTGTGTATGATTCACAGAAGGAATTACCGCGACCTCCAAGTGCCATTTGATCCGACCTCGGTCCTGGTTTTCGCTTGGAGTAAATGAAGGCAAGAAAGGGTGGTTGAAACCTCTCCTCATTCATTAAATGCGAAGAATGGAGGGTCTAGCAAGCGGACTGCTCAAGAGGGTCCTGTGTACTCATTTTTTCAGAGAAGCCATGCCAAGTCTTCGACCAGCCGGAGGAGGTCTGCACACGCTAGCTCAACATTTACTGGCTCAGCTACTCCTCCCCTGCAAAGGCCATGCGAAGTTAAGGAGACATCTGACAAAGGACTTCTGCCCGAAGATTGATTGAAGAGACGCTACGCCTTGGAGGGCAAGCACGCCTCTGTCGGGAAAATATGCCCAAGTATATGTACTCAGTTTTGTCATTTTGAAGGGATCGATGGTAGAGCAAAGCTCCTGATTGTAAAGTTTTAACATATATCCTAGCTCTGGTTATGCATATGTATGTAAGATTTCTTGTTTAATTTCAGACAGTCTTTCTTTTCCCGTTCAAGTTTTCATTTTATACTAAGAGAGTTCGTGATCAACTGATTCGCACGAATTATGGCAATTATGTTGTGATAACGGATTTATTGTGGCACTATTGTTTTCTCTGGTTTTCTGCGTTTGAGTGTAAGAAGATCTTGCGTTTAGATGTCTTCTTCCACAGTCTGCTAGGAACCTGATGTTTGTGACATACCTTTGCATCTCTCTGATACAAGTCTTCCCCCTACTCACCCTTACTACAACTCACTGTCTGAAGTTATCTAAGACCTCACTTGCCCATGCATGCCTAGCCTAGTTTCGGAGTTGGAACCGCATCATTTGAGTTAACCTCCATTTGATCACCCCATTAAGAAAATCGTGACATAAACTAATGGGCGTCAGGCTCTGCTCCTGCTACAATCCTGGGGTGACTTCCGACACTAACACAAAGTATACCATCAAACATATTGTTGTTGATGAAGACACTGCAACATGTGTGATGTCTCTAGTCTGTTGGAAATCCCTTGGCTCTCCAACCCTTTCTCAGTCTCCGACCATGTTGACTTCTTTTGACGGTCGTTCCTTCTTCCCTCACGGTATTCTTTCTACCTTTTCGGTCCAGTTAGGAGGGAATACAGTAGAGGTGGATTTCAAGGTGGTTGATGCACCCCTCGACTATAACTTGTTACTAGGACACAATTGTACTTACACTATGACTACAATCATATCGTCCATCTTCCACACTCTTTGATTTCCTCATGATGGGAAGATCGTGACGATTGACCAATTGTCCTTTGCGTATGCTAGCCCAAATGCATATGTTGGATCTTCGATCCCCGTGATCGACAATTCTCAGCCGACAATTGAGAATATCGGTGTCGAAATGTATTCATCCCTTATGGGTACCTTTGACTTCATGGCACCGGTTCATCACATATACGCAATGTCCAGTAGGCCCGCTTCATCAAAGAGATCCATTCCTTTATGCACTTCGTATTTTAACGATCCTTGGACCCTACCTTCCTCAGTTATGTCTTGTGAAGGTCATTCACATACTGGAATGGCCATGCCACTATCGACAACAAATATTGTGTATCGAGTTGTTATTGACTCTTCCGCCGATCCAGATCCTGTTACCTCATAGGCGGATGAGAAGGATCCTATTCTATAGCCCGTGTGGGCCACTTTATCGTCTTGTTCATGTGACTACCTCAATGAGACTTTAACTTCAGATGAAACTATCATAGAGGCCATGAATGGTTCTGACAAGCCATGGGATGATATGCATCATCACTCTTGTTTTCTCCCAGAGATTGCCATAATCCAACAAGATGATTTTAGATCTACCTTGAGTGAGATAGTTGGTCATGCTATAGTTACACTTGATACGCATGACATTTATGCTGAGGGAAACATGGCGAGTATCTCACCTACTGTCACGATCGATATCTCTTATATCCCTAGCAAGGTTTAAAATGTATACATCGGTGCAGATTGTTCACCGGAATAAATTTTGATCTACACCAATCTCTTCAAATAAATCCCCGACGTATTCGCTTTGTCATATGAAGAGATGCCAAGAATTGACCCTCGAATTTCCAAACATGAGATTAAAACCTAACTGGATGCCAAACCTGTTTAGAAATGACTTAGAGATGTCAATACTAGGAAGGCCCTTGCTATTAAGGAAGAGTTAGAAAAACTGCTTAATGTTGGCTTTATCTACCCAGTTCCCTTGATTGAATGGGTATCCAATCCCGTTCCTGTGAATAAAAAGCAATGAACCATCCACGTATGCATGGATTTTTGTGACCTGAATAAAGCTTGTCCCAAAGGAAAATTCCTGACACCCTTTATCGATCAGATTCTCAACGAATGTGTGTGAAGCAAAGTTTTTTCTTTCATGGAAAAATTTTCAGGGTATAACAAAATGTAGATTAAATTCGAGGACCAACATAAGATGCCATTTATTTTCCCTTGGGGTACCTTCACATATTACCGGAAGATTCCTTTCAGCCTTAAGAACGCTGAAGCAACCTTTCAATGAGCTATGACCTTCGCATTTAACGATCTCAAGCACATAGTTGAAGCCTATCTCGACGATCTCGCTGCTCAGTCCCATAAGAGAGTGGATCACCCTAAAAACCTTTGACTAGTTTTTGAAAGATGTCTCCATTATTGCATTTGTTTGAACCCTCATAAATGCATATTTTGCGTTAGGTTAGGTCGACTTCTATGATTTTTAGTCTCTGAGAATGGGATCATGGTAGATCCGTTAAAGGTTGAGGTAATACTTTGATTTCCTCCCCCGCACACTATTCATCAAATTCAAGGTTTACAAGGGAAAGCTAAATTTTTACGACGGTTTATAGTGAACTATGACAATATTACTAAGGGTTTCATGCGTCTCTTGAAGAAGGACACTCCTTTTATCTAGGATGAGTGAGCCCAGGAATCCTTCGATGCTTTGAAGAAATCCTTGGTATCGACGCCTCTGCTGAAGTCTCCAGACTACGATAGAGATTACTTGCTTTATATCACTGCGTTAGAAGAGACGATTGGTATGGTGTTGGTTCAGGAGGATGACGAGGATGTCAATGTAGTCTTCGGTCTACTTAGGATTCGTAGACAGGGCTAGTCGTCATACACGGAACTTAGATTCCACCGCCTGGGTTGTTTACTCACCCGAGGGTCTACTGGTGTCTTCAGGTGGCGTTTGCCTATTGCCATCCATGAATAATGTGGCTGAATATAGAGCTATTATAAACCTTTTGTGTGATGCCATTTCACATGATATTCACTCTTTAGAAGTCCGCCTAGACTCCTAGTTAGTAGTATGTCAGTTGAACAACAGTTACCCTGTGCGTGACCCCACTCTACTGTGACAATTCTTATGGGTACGACTTTTAGAATCATATTTTGATTTTATTACTTATCACCACATACCTAGAAGTTCTAATTATGTATCCGATGCATATGTTAATTTTGTTTTAGATTGGAATTTGTCACATAACTAAAGTAGATAAAACACTTTCATTAATGTACACATTGTAACATAAGTAAAGCCGAAGATCAATGTTTATATATATATTTAATCTCTCCAAAAAATATGATGTTATAGTACAAAATTGGGTCTAGCACCCTCAAAATACATATACAACCAATCATACAATAATCACGACATCTATGCCTGTGGCGTCGGATGAATGTCATGATAGCATACTATGGATTTTGCGAGACATTGAAAGAGTCATACCCAAGCATGGGGAAAACCTACCACCCGTCGTTGCATAGCCTCTAACAGATCCTCCACTTGAACCATGGGAATCCTCTATATCAAACAAGGCAGGTTGCTCTGCACGTTTTGAAGCACTCTATCAACGTCCCGTCCCGCTGCCTCATCCCCCTGGTGCCTCCACCGGTGTCGTGGAAGCCCATTCAACCATCATGGACCTACATCTGCATCACATACATGTTTAGTTAGTACTTGACATCATCCAAAAGTATTTTTGTTTTCCTATGAAAAAATACAAAAAAATGAAATATTCAAAAAACTTTGACATACCTATGTTTTCATAGGCGGAACATGTTCGGATATCCTCTGAAGTCAATCCTTACGTAAGGGTAGTCCTCCAGAGCCATCACCTGCTGACTCCACCAGAAGAAAAAATCATGATTGTAGGGTGTTGGCACCCTACCACCCCCTTGCTGCCTCACTACCTCGGTCCATCGTGCCATGGCTGGATTGCGAGGTCCATGTGGAACAATCTCAATTCTAGGGCCCAAGCCTGGAACCCGTTCGAAGAAAAAACTACAAAGAATAGACGTGAACCTAGAGTTCCCCTTTCTCCCCAGTTTGCAGTATGTTAGCCAACTCTTCATATTGGCCAGCAATGAGGTGCACCAGTCATAAACCGTGGGTCACAAAAACTCCACTGAATAGAAAATAAGTGGCCTTGATGCCTGGTGCAAAGAGGTCGGCCCTGTGATCCGTGTGAACACCAAGAAAAAAATATTGAGACTCAGATTGTTGATCGCTTTGATTAGGAGTTGGCTCCCTACCTTCTCGGTCCCTGCAATGTAATGAGTGGCTATGTAATCCTTGATGTTCATGCCACTTCCACCTCCCTAGGATTTGAGGTTGACCACCTCAGCTCGATGCAACAATCCCATCAAGAAGTAGATGTCCTCAACTTCAATCCTCAATGGTTCTCCATCAAGGTTGAAGGTCTCAGTATTTGGATCCCAATAGTTCATAAGCAGCTGAAGAAGTCTCACTGGAGCCCTCATACCTTTGAGAGCCCAAAAATTGTATAGCCCACATATTTTTAAGGCCATTTGGGCCCCTGGATCTCTCTCCACTGCAACATCCACCCCTTCATGCTCTCTTTCTCTCCACTCTAGCACCATCCTGCAAGATTAAAACCATTTTTTGAGTTAGCAACATTTAAAAAACCTTATCCACATACATGTACGCGAGCTACAGTGTACACAGTCGCGTATAGGGATGCTTATACGTTGTTTTTTTTGCAAACAATCATGTATAGGTATGCATATACATGACCTAATGATCTGTAGCCCGTGTACATCTTAGTTTCTAAGTTGCGCCCCAAATAACTTTAAAAAGGAGGCCTAATTACAAATTTTAATCCACTGAAAAGAAATAGGAGAGCAAGATGAATTACCTGGTCCAGATGGTTGTTGATTCTGTCGCTCGTAGCTCCCACAATGAACAGTTGAAATTCAGAGGCAATTTGGTCCAAAATACACTATTTGGGTAAAAAATACATATGGTATAGTAAAATTGGTTTTTTTATTATTTATAGAAAACTTTTACCCACTTTACATAGTTTCATACAATATTTTGGCTTAATGGAATAATACGACAGTGGATGGAGTTGGCTTTGGTGGTTTTATCTAGGGATTCTTGTGGTTTTCAGTGCCATGTCATCTGTTCATAACTTTGGACATGTATTTTCGTTACCTAGCATATAGGATAGGTATCCAATCCATCATGCACACTTGCATCACCCTATAACTGCAACTCATATGCCTTAGTCACGAACCCATTTTATAGAGACACATAACCTTCTATCTGCAACTAGAAGTGTCATTATCGAATGGTAGAGACTTACCAAACATGGGTACCCTAGTTAGAGCCCATGCTTCGTTCAGTGCCCATGCAGATATTTTTGTCCGTAGGATCAGGATTCCCTTATAGCTAATACATGACTTTATATTTGAACCTCATTTCTTACTCATAAACATGCTGACCTATACCTAGAGGACTCCTAACGAGTTTGATTTAAGCTCTTTTCCGACTCTCTGAAAAAGTGAAAATATTGGCGAGTGAACTTTTCTCTTTCACACTCGTAAATTGGATTTGAAAGGATGTCTATTTGGTGAAATTTTATCCCCTTTTCAAACTAATTAGACTAAGATTACGAAAAAGAAAAATTTTTGGCGTTAAGTTGTAATTGCATCTCATTCTCTTGCTTGCCGTATTGAGCCTATTTCTGGTTCTCTCTTTTGCATTATAAACCTTTCACCTCAGTAGTTCGCATTATCGGCCAAGCAGAGCCTTATTTATATCCTTTGTAGCTTGACACCCTATACCCAAGAGGAAACATTCCCCCGAGTGTCCATCTCCCATATGCACCTCCTTCCATTGAGCATAGGTATGTTCCACTGCTAGAACTAGTTGCTTACTTGTGACACTCATTTACTCCTATGTATCATAATATTCATTTGAATATGAAAAAACAAAAAACTATGGACGAGAAAAAAATCTTATCTTATATTGGCAGCAATCGTGTCGCCTTTGAATAAAGCACAAAATTTTTGAGTCCACTTGTCATCAAAATTTTGGGTTTAGCATGACCTTAGGAAGCTAAGCTCGTTACATAGAGTTTAATCCCATGACTAGTTACTCTTCCAGTCCCTATGGAGATTTTGATTGATGCCTCCTACATCTCAAAGTTTCATCATTGAGTCTATGCTCCCAGAGTCTTCCATATGTCTCATGCTCTTATTCAAAGGATGTATTTCAACCTATGTTGGCCATTCCTCAAAAATCTTGACTTTGCATGCTGGCCATACCCTCAATATGTCTCAGAATTACATGAAGTTGTAGTCCTATTGTGCACCGTGGTCCTACTTTCCTCATTGGTAGGTAACCTTGAACCGAACAGTCGACATTTCATTATTGGTCACTGACTGGGGGGTTTCCCTTTTGTTCGATGAAAATAAACATATTCACACATTGGGATTCGTGTAATGTCTTGGATGCCATTAGCATTATTGGTGGTTTCATTGCCTTTATCAACAATTTTCCTTATTGGTTGTTATTTAAAGGGTATTTTTCGTGTACTGCTTGCATCTAGCACACACGAAAGATGTACAAGGTTGTTGGTTCATGAACATGTTCTTCGTCCGATGTCCTCCAAATCATCAAGCTCCTGCTTTGTACCTCATTCTGAACGATGATAGATGCCTCGATGCTCTCCTTTCAGTGGGTCTCCTTCCATCAACATCAACCCATCTATTATGGAGACGAGACCTAGAGTCCTATGAGTAGCTAGAGGCTTGCAGTAATTAGTGGCAGGTTCTCTCGCCATCGACATTTGGGAATACATCAATGTCTCCTAATCGATGGATTCTTCAAGTGTTCGACCCCGACACCTCTATTCACACTTGTAAGAATGTACTCTATGCCTAGATACCTACTTTCATTATCGATAGGTTGTCTCATGTTTGTTAACGATATACTTTAATGACCGGTAATCAAACAAAGTCTCATTATGTTCGACCTCAACTCATTTATTCACACAATGTAGGTTTGCACATTTGGCAGATCATGTAGAAGACTTGAAGACATCAATTCATAGTCGCAGCTTTCCTGAACTATTGCTATCTTTCATTGGACCAATACTTATTTGATTTCAGTGATCATGGGAGATCAGATTATACTCCATTGTATACAGATATCTTCAAATTGATTTTGAGACTGGTTTTATTGGGCCTTGTTCATGACTATGACCGTGTTTGGCATGTAGCCACCTTTGTATTGCCTATTCATGGCCATGAACAACTGTTTGGTGTATTTTCACATGGATTTGCAATGTAATTCAAATTGGCAGCCATGTGCGCAAAGTTAGTGCATATTGTAATATTCTTAGGAGCAACTCGTTCTTCCAGTTGGGTCTCCATTACTCCACTTCCGGGTATTATATTGTATTTCATCCAAGTTAGATAGTCCTTTGGCCTCACACATTAGGGGGCATCTTTTATTACAAGATTTGCCTCACATTATGCAAATTTTCTCAGAAGGCCTTTTTCCATTTCCCTATGTAGACTTTAAGTCCCTTTTTGCAAATCCCAAAGATAAAAACAATATTTTTCCACATATACGTACCCTAACTATTATACAACATGCGTATATGCAGGTTGCACCACTACAATCTGTGTACATCAGGTTTTGTGCCCAAAATTAAAAAATGGTGTCGGGTTTCCATGCCACGTCATGAGATCCATGATCCTTGACCTTCCATATACTGGAAACGTTCCGACTTGACCCTTCAGTTCCACTTGAAGGCTATAAATGGGCCAAATCCGAGCTATGGAAAAGGGGAGAAGAATTCAACTTTGAGAGCAAAGTTACTCTGGATAAATTATTCACTTCATATTGAATCTGCATCCCTTTATCCTTTTAAGTCTGAACACATTGTTCAACCCCTAAGCTCTTCCCTACTTGATTGAGAACTTCAGTGTCTCTCTTATATGAGCTTGCCTTTGGTGGAGGCCCAATTGGAAAGGACTTAGTTTCTTGATTCCAAAACGTGTCGACACTGAAGTTTGTAATTCATTAACTTTTGCTGATTACATTTTAATAGAAATACTCTTTTCTCATCCAATTAATATCTTGCAAATATTTGAATTGTTATTCCATGGGAATATTTGTTATGAATGTTGATGGATTATGCTATTGAATATGATAACATTATATATTATCACCATATTCTTGTGTTTCTTGGTTGTTGAGGACAAGTTGCAGGTGTATTGCTAACGTCTGGACTTCATCGAATGTATGGAGGAGGTAGGCTCTTTATATTTTGTTGTTGACATATTTGCTTATATAGCATATATGAGATTAGAGGTGATTTCTGTAGTCATTTTTGTCTGTTGTGGTTTACCCCTAGCCATTAAGAGATTTTCCTCGTAACAAGCTTCTCAAAACCCCAATACTTCTCAAAAAAATGATAATAAAGATATACTATATCTCTGAACAAAACATAAATTGCAACGCAAGACAATCAATAGATAGTGTGCACAGACATATTTGAAAGAAAGCATTCAGAGTTATTATTATTTAAAATAGAAAATTTTGGCTACATAAGGGGTTTCAAAGACCTTGCATGAAACAAAGACTTTCCTTTTTAGGTAAAATGGAGGCTTTGCAACACTTTCTCTACATATATAATTGAAGAGAAACTAGGAAGAACCAAAAGGGATGGAACAAAGAAGAATGAGACAAGAGGCTTTCTCTCAATCTCTTCTTTTCCTAAGCCCTTGATTTAATATAGGGTTACAGAGTTTTCATGCACCCCTGGCAATGGTAGAGGTCAATCATCCCACCATTGTCTTCTACCTACAAGAACTAATTAGTCTACCCAACTAAAAAATATTTTCCAAGGGATGCATGACATGCACCAGAAATAAAATTACTGAAATAAAGAGGGAGGAGAAAAATTATAGACATATTCATAAATGCCTGCCTCGAGAATAAAAAAACTCTCCAAAGTACTCCCAAACACGGATTTCCATTTCAGCAGCACACCATCGTCAATGCCCACTTCCCTACCATGCAATTCAATCCTCAGATTATGTACTTTCAGAAGAGTCTCTCATGATTTCAGAAGGTAGGCCGCTTGGAAGAGTCCCTC
This sequence comes from Picea engelmannii, assembly GCA_009831015.1. Taxonomy (NCBI): domain Eukaryota; kingdom Viridiplantae; phylum Streptophyta; class Pinopsida; order Pinales; family Pinaceae; genus Picea; species Picea engelmannii. Next base: position 533,428 of record ML784348.1, read on the forward strand.
TGATTGTAAATCCAGAAGGTAGGTTGTTTGGAAGAGTCCCTCTGATTGTAACTTCACTTGAGGTATACAAAATTGTTCCTCAACATGTGGGAGGGACACTGCCAGGGAACCAGGGATGCAGGCTAAACCAAAATTACATATTGTTGAAGTTGTAGCTAGTGGGTCTGGCCGAATGCAGGCTAAATTGAAATTACATACTGTTAGAAGTTGTAGCTAGTGTAGCTAGTGGTTCTAGCCGGATGCAGGCTAAACTGAAATTACATACTGCTAGAAGTTGTAGCTACTGACATGCCTTATACGAAAAAGAAATGCATGATAGATGGAGTAATAAGGTGACAACTGGACTAATAATATATCGATATGACATATATATTTAATATATTAATGATGTTTTATCTATATAATACTAATCATGTATTATCTATATAATATATGCATACTGTATACATATGCAAATGCAGTATTACACATTTCGTTGAAACTTGGTAGAGTACACACATTTTTGTCCAATACAAGATGGTCGAACCGTCTTTTGCCCAAAATCGTCTACAAGGCCGCCTCGTCTTGGGAAAAGTGCTGGACCGTCATCCATGACAAGGTCGTCCTTAGGATTCAGTGTAGTTAAGAAATAGGATTCAGTGTAGATTTAGATCACCTTTCAAGAATTAAAAGCCTAGCAGTAATTTTGCATTAGGACTGAAATGTTGGAAGAAATTTTTTGGATCTCAGCATCGAACCTTGTTGAGAGCTCCTATTAAGTAGCTAAGCAATTTCATTCATTCTACTAAAGTTTGTTTGGATTGTAATAATTGTAATTTTTCTCTAAAAACCTTAAATTGTGTAAAACTGTTGTATTTCCAAAAACAAATGGTGGAGAACTTATGGGCTTGAAGAAATTAAAGCTAGTGTTTCCGAATTTCCCAATGACCCGAGCTAACAATATGCTTATAAACCATAGAGATTGAACTTAGGGGGTTTGGAGTTTAAATTGACATTTCCACCTTCTTCCATTGAAGTCTTCAAGATTTTTGGAATTGTGAACATAATTTTGACTCCTAGAAGTCTTTACATAGATGCCATAGTAGAAGCATTTGATATAACATCTCAAAGGCTAGTATATCTATCAATACTAATCCACACATAACCACTATCAATCATTCCTAATCGATGTGTCTCCATAACAAATTTTCAACCAAGAAAAAAGTCCACATGAGTAATGAAGACTCTTCATATTCATCATCTAAGTAAACCATTCTAATTCTTCTCAAGCCATAAGATTGAACGAGTACTGCAATGGCATGCATATATAATACATCACTATGTGCTATGCAAATAGAATACAAAAATGTGGTTCGATAGCAAGGGATTAGTAACAGTGCATATGTAAAGCGTCACTATGTGCTATGTAGACAAAATAAGGAAATATGTGGTTCCATAGCAAAGGATTAATATCGGAGAACAAAACAACTAGTAGGTGAGTTGCATCTAACTAAAGTTACCAACAAAATCAAATATCAAACTCCTAATCATCTAGGGGACCATAGGAGAAACCCTAAATGAATAAGAGAAAATAATGTAGACACTAATTTTAAATGTCTTAACTAACATAATTTGAATATCTTAACTAGCATAATTGAATCTCTTACATATATACATATGTTGTGTACAAATGTATTTTGAATTAACTCAACTTACTTATGTGGAGCACACATGTTTTTGAAATAACTAAGAGTAGATGCATATGAGTGTTTAGAGTCAATCTTTAGTATTTAAAGGTTTTAGAAAAAAATAGTGTCAAATAAAAGTGTGAAAAATTAATATAAAATTTGTATTTAAATGTGATATGTTTAAACTTTTGTTTAACTAGAATTTAAATATATTTTATTTTAATTATTAAATAAATATGATTTTTTTATATAAATATTAATAAGGAATAAACATATTTTGTTATTTAAATTTATTAATGAATATCAATCATAAAATATTTCATGAATTAATTGCAAAAAATTCATTCTAAATTGTAAAATATACATGTCTACATAGTTAATATTCATAAAACACATTCTTATATCTACCTACAAGGATTGTATAGTGTAATTGGTTTTGAGTCAAATTGGTTTTAAAAAAATTACTCTAATTCTCAATAAAGTACTAGAGTACTTTATTGTTAAACATATACTAGAAAATTAACATTATATAACTTTAATATATTCATATAAATTGTCATTAATAGTTTAAGGTTAAGCCAAATCTTATAAAATAGAAATAAATTTAACTAGAAAAATAAATTAATTTCCATCGCTTAATTTCCATTCCATCCATCGCTTATTAATGCCGGATCCATTCCATCCATCGCTTATTAATGCAAAATCTCATTCCCGTTCATAATCTTAGACAAAATCCCATTCCCGTTTATGAAAATGACTACAACTCTTATGCAAAATCTCATTCCCGTTTAGGAAAATGACTACAACTCTCATGCAAAATCCCATTCCCGTTTATGAAAATGACTACAACTCTCATGCAAAATCTCATTCCCGTTTATGAAAATTACTACAACTCGTGTTGTGGATCCCAACTCATTCGTTCGTTCCTTTCCTCAACTCAACCTCACGAAAGCTCATCGTTCGTTCGTTCGTTGTTCGTTTCTTCACGAAACCTCACGAAAACTCAACCTCACAAAATTATAAATAGTCTTAGAGAACTTTGATTGTCATTTCATTCGTTTCTGCAGCACTGAAGGTCTTTCGTTTCTGGAGCACTGGAGCACTGAAGGTCTTTCGTTTCTGTGGGTTAATATGATAATATTTTGCTTTCAGCGGATAATCGTCTCCTGTGAAATATTTGTTAGCCTTCAGTGTAGTTAAGAAATATTTGTTGGATGGGCAGGTTCTTATTATGTTGGGCAAATGTTGGATGGGTAGGTTCTTATTATGTTCAGCCTGTGCAGGTGCTCGCTGGTATCACAAAATTGTTTTGGGAATTATATTTCTTTCCGTTTTTCAAGATCTTGTGTTCCGGAGCCATTTAGATCACCTATCAAGAATTGTAAGCCTGGTAGTAATTTTGCATTAGGACTGAAATGTTGGAAGAAAATTTCTCGATCTCAACATCGAACCTTGTTGAAAGCTCAAGCTCCTCATATGATTTTCCTGTTTTCGGGTTGATTCGTGCAATCGTATTGTCTGTCCCTCTAGATCTTCATGGGGCAACTCGGAGTTAGTTGTCAATTAAATTAGCGGCCATTCCATCTATTCCACTGGCATTCTGGTTTCTTCTCTTTCAGTTTAATTCAGAGAAATTAAAGCTAATTCTCAATATATTAAGCTTGTATAACTTCAAAGCTAATTCTGATACTCCTCTTTAATTTCTGTAGCTTGATGTGCATCGAAAGACTGTACTAATTGTATTGTTGTTTTGTCAGATTTCTCATGGAGAATCAACGCAACAACAACAACACTGTTTCCTTCAGAATTGAGTACGTGATGAGTGGCGGAGCAATTGTCACGGCAGAATTCTCTTTTCAGGGCAGGGAGATTCGAGGGAGAATACTCATTGTCTCTGCCTTTGTCTTCTCAGTAGTCCTTCACATTATCTTTCAACGGTTTATTCTTATGAGAGTTGGACAATGACTCCGCAATTCTCTGGTTGAGGACTGAAGGTGGATTGCACAGAGCTGTATTTTTCTTGATGTGTTCTTTAGGTGTTGACCATGGATGTTTATAGCTTAGTGTTTACTGGTTGAGGACTGAAGGTGGATTGCACAGAGCTGCATGTGTTCTTTAGGTGTTGACCATGGATGTTTATAGTTTAGTGTTTATAGGTGAGAGTGTGGTTAATATGTAGCCTTTGCAGAGACGAATAAGAGGTTTGTACCTGTCTCTTCCCATAATATTTGTCATTCCATAAAATTGAAGGATTTTATATACCCAAGAACTTGAATGAGTTATTATGGGATGCTCTTCTAATAATATTTGTCATTCCATAAAATTGAAGGATTTTATATACCCAAGAACTTAAATGAGTTATTATGGGACGTTTATTATGCAAAATGTTTTGTAATAGTCAAACAGTAAATATCTTATCATGATGTTTTGTTTCTGTGTTCTAAAAGCATTAAGAAAAGTTTTTCAAGATTACCAAATAGTCAAACAATAAATATTTTAATAGTGAAATAGTCAAACAGTAAATAGAATTTTGTTTTTGTGCTCTAAAAACATTAAAAAAAGCTTTCCAAGATCACCATACTTTTATTGAAATAAGAGATTAAAAAAATTAATAATGTAATTAATATTTTGATTTCATATATTTTTATGAAAATTAATAATTATAAAAAGTCATTTCAAAATATCAACACTATGCCACCCACCTGTTCAACTTATTGATTATCTGTTACTATTATTTGTGTCATTTTTAATTGATTACGTGTTATTATTATTTTTTAATCGATTATCTATCTTATTATTTTAATGCTTATTTATTATTTTTTATTATTTTAAAATGTATAGTTAGTTGGTTAAAAAGTCAAATACATTTATACAGAAGTTTTTTTTTTTTTTTTTTTATAAATTTTGTCAAAATCTTAGTCTATGAATTAACTGAACCCCATTTTTATGGGTACTCCAATTTTCATCTAGTTGGGAGCACCGAATCATGAGGTAGTTATGTGGATATGAGGTACTTATGTGGATACATTAAGCCAAATCACAGTGCTAAGTTTGCTGATAATGTTATTTTAGTGGGATGATATAATGTTATTTTGGTTGGATGGCATATTACAATAGAAATATGTTTGAAGAGTTGTGTAATTTAATGACATAATGTTATTTTGGTTAGATGACATATTATAGTAGAAATATGTTTGAAGAGTTGTGTTTTATAAGTTTAAAATCGAATAATATGATAGCTTTTAGTTATCATATTTATTATCTGATGACATATTATAGTAGAAATATGTTTGAAGAGTTGTGTTTTATAAGTTTAAAATCGAATAATATGATAGCTTTTATTTATCATATTCATTATCTCATAAATTGAACTAATAATTTTCCTATTAAGTAGCTAAGTAATTTCATTCATTTTACTAAAGTTTGTTTGGATTGTAATAATTGTAATTTTTCTCCAAACACCTTAAATTTTGTAAAACTGTTGTATTTTCAAAAACAAATGGTGGAGAATTTATGGGCTTGAAGAAATTAAAGCTAGTGTTTCCTAATTTCCCAATGACCCGAGCTAACAATATGCTTATAAACCATAGAGATTGAACTTAGGGGTTTTGGAGTCTAAATTGACATTTCCAACTTATTCTACTTAAGTCTTCAACATTTTTGGAATTATGAACATAATTTTGACTCCTAGAAGTCTTTACATAGATGCCATAGTAGAGGCATTTGATAGAACATCTCAAAGGCTAGTATATCTATCAATACTAATCCACACATAACCACTATCAATCATTCCTAATCGATGTGTCTCCATAACAAATTTTCAACCAAGAAAAAAGTCCACATGAGTAATGAAGACTTTTCATATTCATCATCTAGGTAAACCATTGTAATTCTTCTCAAGCCATAAGCTTGAACGAGTACTGCAATGGCATGCATATATAATACATCACTATGTGCTATGCAAATAGAATACAAAAATGTGGTTCAATAGCAAGGGATTAGTAGCCGTGCATATGTAAGGCATCACTATGTGCTATGTAGACAAAATAAGGAAATATGCGGTTCCATAGCAAAGGATTAATATCGGAGAACAAAACAACTAGTAGGTGAGTTGCATCTCCCAAATGTAATGCAATTTTTTCAATTTCACATGTTTGTAGTATAATTATTGTTACCACTTCTCTTTCCAAGCTCGGTCAATAACTAAATTTACCAACAAATTCAAATATCAAACTCCTAATCATCTAGGGGATCATAGGAGAAACCCTAAATGAATAAGAGAAAATAATCTAGACACTAATTTTGAATGTCTTAACTAGCATAATTTGAATATCTTAACTAGCATAATTGAATCTCTTACATAGATACATATGTTGTGTACAAATGTATTTTGAATTAACTCAATTTACTTATGTGGAGCACACACGTTTTTGAAATAATTAAGAGTAGATGCTTATTAGTGTTTAGAGTCAATCTTTAGTGTTTAAAGGTTTTAGAAAAAAATAGTGTCAAATAAAAGTGTGAAAAGTTAATATAAAATTTGCATTTGAATGTGATATCTTTAAACTTTTGTTTAACTAGAATTTAAATATATTTTATTTTAATTATTAAATAAATATGATTTTTTTTATATAAATATTAATAAGCGATAGACATATTTTGTTATTTAAATTAATTAATGAATATCAATCATAAAATATTTCATGAATTAATTACAAAAAAATCATTCTAAATTGTAAAATATACATGTCAACATAGTTAATATTCATAAAACACTTTTTTATATCTACCTACAAAGATTGTAGGTGTAATTGGTTTTGTCAAATTGGTTTTAAAAAAATTACTCTAATTCCTAATAAAAGTACTTTATTGTATAGTGTAATTGGTTTTGAGTCAAATTGGTTTAAAAAAAATTAATCTAATTCCCAATAAGAGTATTTTATTGTTGAACATATAAAGAAGAGTTAACATTATATAACTTTAATGTATTCATATAAATTGTTATTAGTAGTTTAAAGTTAAGCCAAATCTTATAAAATAGAAATAAATTTAACTAGAAAAATAAATTAAGAAATTAAAATTTAGTTTAATTAAGTTTAAAAAAATAAAATTTTAAGTTAGTTATGCAAAATTTTAACAAATTTCAATAAATATCCTTTCTCTGCCCCACCCCACCCTCATTTTGTTTCAAAGAAAATATTTAATTGACCAAAATTTAAATATGCAAGAAAGCTTTATCAAACATTATTTATGTAGTTGAAATAATTAAAAGAAATGTGAAATATGCAATTTCCTAAGCTTTCTTGGAAGCTTCTCCTTTGACATTCAAGTATATTTTTTCGAGAAATAAGTGTACCAACAACATAAAAAACAAAAGAAATTCCATATTATCTTTGTCCTACTTGTAAAGTTTTATCTTTTACTTTTGATTCTTTTCCATGCTATGTTTAACCTATCTCTTACACTTAGATTAATTTTGTCTAAAATAAATACAAATGATAAAACTCATTACTTATATATATTTTTAAGAGATAAAACACATTAAATTTCAAAAAATATATTATCAATATCTACTTACAACTTTCATCCTCTTTTAACATCTACAAAATAGAGTTTCAAAAATATAATATCAATCTCCATCTTAATAAGAACATAACTTAAATTATATCGTCAATATCCATTTCAACAAGTGTTGCATGGTAGCGTAGTCCTTGTCGGGCTGGGGCTGGAATATTCAAACGCCTGAATATTTGCAAAATTGATTATGTCGGGTTGGGGCTGGAATATTCAAACACCTGGACATTTGCAAAATTGATTAGTACATAGATTGACTCACTAGAAATTGGATAAGGTTACAAGGAATTGATGGATCTAACATGTAAGAAAAAGAATAAGTCTACTTGCAGACTATGTACAAAAACGTCTACAGAAATTGCATCTGTATGCATCGATATTGTGCATTTCCCATTGTCTCCTCCACATGGCTAATCAAGTCTATCTAGTAATGTTAGAAAGTGGCAACACTAGGAATGTATGGCTTGAAGCAGATGCATTTTACAAAAACCTTAACATGGCTTTCATGCTCAGCATCTTGACATTCTGTCATATGAACATTGAAAACATTAGTTAGAGGATTTTCAGAGGTTCAAAATAGAGAAAATATTATCATATTCATTCCTTGATTGGTTGTTGAGTTTATATTTGGTGGTTGCTATTACTTATGGTGGATTATTTTCTTGACCATGAACAAATTGTTGTGGATACATACAAAGTAGAAGCACCCCAACCATGGATAAAGAAAATTATGTTCTAAAATATCTTCATACTTGTTCCGGTTTTTAGAATATCCATGGCTTGACATTATTCCGGAGGTCCATAATACATCAAAGCTACCAGCTAAAACATGTCATTATCAAAGTGTTGTGGTTCCATTGTAATACTAATAACTCTAGTTCCTTTCCTCAACCAAACTAAATTCTATCCCGTTTTTCTGCTATGTTGGCTTGCTTATCAAATTGAGTTTTTAAGGAACACTGTTTACTTAAATTCCCTCCTCCAACCAAACTATCTAAACTATATCAAGTTTCCATGCTAACTTCAAATTATACAATTTTAATCCATCGAAAAAAGGAAAAAATCAAACATCTATATATATTTATGCAGGCTGAGTTAGCAGGAGTGGCCTTCTGGTTTACATGAAAGATGACGTGAGGCCGAGTCTCCATGGGAAGAGAAGTGATGAAATTTCTGGTGCGTCATGTGGTGTGTGCTCCGCTGAGCGCCATGGCTACACATCTCAGTGTAAATTGAGTTTTTCAACCTCATGTTTATTGTGTAATTCATACATGCTTATGCATCTGACTATTGCTCATGGATGAGCATTGATTAAGAACAATAACTATTTTAACTATTTTGATTTAAGTATTTGACAAGTATGTGCATCAAAATGTATGTGATGTCAGGTTTCATGGTTTGCGTGCAGTGCCTAGCCACGTGGTCAACATTCCTTAAGCTGCGACCGTGGTAGTCTGGGGCTTATGTGACCATTGAAAATATCAAAGAAATTTCACTTTACAATTGTCTGTTGAAGGATGTGACTTTGCCAGGTTTCATGTTCTGGGTATAGTTCCAAACCACTTGGTCAGCGTGCCTTAAGCTGTGACCATGGCATTTTGGAGCTATTTGGTATGGAAATCCTTAAGAAATTCACATTGCATTGCATCTACAAGAAGCAGAGGCATTAGCAGTGAACCGATGGGAACTGTTATAGAAGAAAACTTCAATAGAGGGCATCTAAATGAGGTGTGGCAACTCGTTAAGATATTGCATAGAGTTTTTTTTATTGCAAAGGCGTGTCAAGAGAATCAAATTTTTGAGGTGCCAGGCATTGCAATACTAATTATCCTTGGCGTAGTCTAAATATTCTTAGATATAGAATTTCAGTTCCAACTCGCGCATGAATTGAATGTATTTACAAAATAGCTTGGTTCAGTGCAACTGATTTGAATTGAAGCTGTCGTCAACCATGGAAGGGAAAATGCCAAGGAAATCAAAACAAAAATCACGAGATTCATCAAAACCCTGGACGCCACTATAGACTCTGCAAATCATGTTAATCAAGTTATATTTTCTCTCCAACCCTTTGCATCCATGCTATTTGATGTTCCAAAATATTTTGCACCCGGTATGCTTTTCTTGTTGTTAATTCTTATTCATGCAGTTTGAGCCATGAATTATTATCGACCAAAAATGGAAGCTGAATTGATTTCTTTCAATTATCGTGGAATGGTGCACTAGTTATTAGAGAGAACCGTGGTTAGGTTTAATTGACTGGTGTGCCCTACCATGAAGAAAATTTCCATGAATCTGCGTTTTGAGAACATAACTATTTCTTTTATATGCTTCAAGAAGCATGCCCTGAGAGCCAAGGGAATGCACTACAAAGTGAAATCTTCCTTCAGGTTAGGTTTCATCTCTGATGGGTGTCTGTCAGTGTTTCAAAACTAATACTGGGGAATGACCCTGCAAGGGTCTAAACAATTCAAATCGGAAAACCTCCAATAACATGACAACTTTTTTTCGAGCAATAAAAGAGTTTATGAAATTTCACATCTCCAACTATATTGAATGATTAAGTTTAAACAACTCTCTCTCTCTATTTTTTATGAAAACAAGAGGGATCATATTATTATTTCTTCAAAAATCTAGTCATCCATACCCATAACCATGATACAACTAGCTTTATGGCTGTCTAAGCGAGGTTATCTATGTGCAACTATGCTAGGTGCTTCAATGTGCAGGTGCTGAAGGAACCATTACGAATGATCAAATCGGCTTGGATAATCAACTTGGATACCAGAGCTACACACCCTTCCATTTGGAGAAACGAATCCAAACCTAGCCTTACCCCATGGAACCTAGTGGGGCCGTTGAGCAAATATTAATGAATTGTGGATCCAGTTTCCTGTTATGGAACCAAAAGGGATCATATTAGTATTTTTTCAAAAATCTATTCGGCCATACCCATAAACAATTCAAAAAGCTATTCGGCCATACCCATAAACAAGATACAACTTGAAGCATACATTCTTTTTTAACACATGGTTTAACAGTTTGCTAGAGCCAAAACTAGGACTAGTTTTTGCGGTTCTTTCTAGCTTATTGCATACATCCGAACAAAAAATAAAAACATAATCCAAACAACTAAACCAAAGCATACCAATATGTCATCCGAAAAGGACAACATAAAACTAATTGATATTAATACTTTCCCCGTTCCCGCTCATTCAACCTTGGATTAGTATAACTTTAATGTAATTTGGTGATTTGATGCAGATAAATGACTATCTATCTGGTTGCAGATAACTGACTTTCTATTTGGTTGCGATATGACATAATTTAGAAATATTGTTTTTCATGGATATTACTAAAGGCAATGACGTTTCTCTTGCTTTATTAGTTTAAGTGAAAGCGGATAGTTCATACCTTAAGTGTAGGTTGAGTATCTACAAAGTTTCAACAACAACTTCAGGGCATGAGAAACAACTTCAGAAAGAGAAGCAACTTCAACAAGCAGAAACAACGATGCAACTTCAACAAGAAGGAACAACTTCATCGGCCGAGAAACAATTTCAACAAGCAGGAACGATGCATCCTCAACAAGCAAGAACCATGTATCTTCAACAAACATGTGAGCAGGTGTCAGGAAAAGAAGCTAGATCAAATTGGAAATATTTTCTTTTGACACTATTTTAACTTTTATTCTAAAATTTATAATCAGATAGGGACATGTGAAGTGAAGATTAAGTACATACGCGTTATCTGAAATTTCTCAAGAAGATTAAGTACAAATTGAATTGTATTGATGTGTG
>ML784348.1:552897-643597 GCA_009831015.1 Picea engelmannii
CTTAGCTGACGTGGTCTGTTGACGTGGGTCGAGTCGATGTTGATCTGACGGTTCAGATTCCGTCGGGATTTCGCATATCGCGAAATCGGGGATTTCGTTGTAGAGTGAACTTTGCATTATGAAATCCCGATCCCCGAATTGCCAATGAGGCCTCCTGGCTGCCACGTGTCCATACAAATGAACGGTCCAGATCCCTGCTTGATTAATGGTTGCGATCAAATCGCGAAATCGCATATCGCGATTTCAGGGTTTTCAATGTTAAGTGATTTGGATATTTCAAACTCTCTATCGCCGATTCTCCGATGGAGCCTCCAGGCTGCCACGCGTCCACACGAATAAACGGTCCAGATCCTTGCTTGGTTTTAACGACTGCGATTAAATCGCGAAATCGCATATTGCGATTTCGGGGTTTTCAATGTTAAGTGTTCTTTGCACTTTGAAATCGCGATCCCCGATTCTCCGATGAATTTATCTCTCTCGCAACTTCTACAGATATGACGGTCTTGGTTCTTTTGGGAAATTTGGATGGGATCCAATGGTCACTGACTCTTCTTCCTTTTTCCTTTGTAAGCTCTTGCTGCGCGCGTTTTCTTCAAGGCTGTTCCTCCTGAGCTTTTACTTCCAAATCCCCACAGGGTTTTATCCTTCTTATCCTACTGTCTCTACTGTTGCCATTAATGACAACAACCATCACTGTATTCTATCCACTGAATTTGCCAACAAAATAAAGACATATATTTCAATATTTGAGACCATTGAAAGGTGGCTCTTGTTGGCGAATGTTTAATAGATATCATATGCTTTTCATTGATGGGAAGAAAAGTAGTGAAGATGGCATGAGTACAGGAAGAATGTAATAGACGTTCATTAGAAGTATTTTAGGAAGAAGCTGCAGAACAAACTCGATAAGTTCAGAAGAGATAGTGCAGAGGATTTTTGGCAGGTTTAACAGGCAAAGTGATCTTGTCATTGGTGGTAGGATTAGAGTGTGCATCAATGGCAAAACAGGAAAAAAGTAAGCTCAGGAGGGATTAGCGCAGATTCGCACGTAGTGCATAGGTATGCACCAGGGACGAGGTTAACTCATTGCCAAAGCTCAAGAGAGATAGTGTACTCAGGATCTCAGGCGGATCAAAGGTTGAGGCCTTTAACACTTATAAATTATTCTAAGTAAGGAGGATGTGTAAGCTCGGGAAGAGAAGCAACATTGATCGTTGGATCCCATTCAGAATTCTCGATGACCATCATATCTGAATCCAGACAGGAGGAGCGCAAAGATGGAGGACAGATCTCTGGCGTTAGATCTAAGCGCAGGGTTCGACTATCATTGGATCAGGGACAACCTTCACGTTCATTAAAGTGCAAGAAGTGGCGAAATCGTGAAGCAACGAAATTGCGAAGGTGGACAAAATCGCGAAGCGGCGAAATCACGAAGTGGCAAAATCGCGAGAAGTTATGGGCCGTAGGATCTGGGGTATCTACGAAGGCTCAATAGTTGTTGGATATGGTAAAGCTGCAAGGAAAATAAGTCCAAGAGTCATCCAAATCTCCAAAACTGTGAAGGAATCTTGACCGTCCATCGGGGACAGTTGTGGACCGTTGAGCAAGAGGACACGTGGTGAAAGATTAGAGCACCACAAAGCTCCATCTCGGAGCTTCGCCTATCGCGACTTGGAGTGACAAGAACCTCCATCACAGGAATCGTGAGATGTGAACTCACGATAAGATCTAGACTGTCAGATCACCAAGGGTTCTGGACCATTAATCTAAGCTCCATCTCAAAGCTTCACCTATCGCGACTTGGAGTGACAAGAACCTCCATCACAGTAATCACGATATGAAAAATCACGATAAGATCTGGACTGTCAGATCACCAAGGATTTTGGACCGTTGATCTAAGCTCTATCTCGGAGTTTTGCCTATCGTGACTTGGAGTGACGAGAATCTCCATCTAAGGAACAACGATATGCGAAATCACGATTTAATTGCAGCCATCAGATCAAGGTGTGATCTGGACCATTGATTCAACTCCATTTCGGAGTTTTGTGAATCGCGACTTGGAGAGGCAAAAAACATAACCACTAGAACGTTGAAATCGCGATATGCCAAATTGCAATATGATCTGAGCTATTGAATCAAGATTAGATCTGAACCGTCGAATCATAGGACAAGTGGCAAGTGATTGGAATTTTGCTGACTTGGAGTCAATGAAGCATGGTGTGGAAACTCTTGAAATATGAAGTGCCTTTTGGCACAGCCTATGGTCACCACCGGTGGTCACGAGAAGGGAAGGAGTTAGTTTAGATAAGCTCCATTTCAGGGTTTTGGGGATTGCGACTTGGAGAGTTGAGATGCCTCATCTCCAGATTCACGAAATGCGAAATCGCAAAAGTGCTTTATGAAGCACCTTTTGGCACAACCTATGGTCGCCGCCAATGGTCACGAGAAGGGAAGGAGTCAGTTCATATAAGCTCCATTTCAGGGTTTCAGGGATCGCAACTTGGAGAGTCGAGATGCCTCATATCCAGATTCACAAAATGCGAAATCACGAAAGTTCTTTATGCATAAGTGCGTGGTCACAGCCATTGGGCACATCGATGGAAGATGGAGGAAGAAGCTAGAGGTGCTAAGCTTCACCAGAGGGATCCTGAAATGTCGAATTACGAAATGGCAAAAAAGGCACAAGATTCTTTATCCTTAATCCAATGGTTCAGGTGAAGTTGAACAAGATCAAAGGGCTACTTTTGTGCTTCTCAGTGTAACAGTTAAAACAAATGATGATTTCTGCCAGAGGACTTGAAGACACTTCAAGGTGATTGACAGAGGAGATGAAGAGTCTCTGGGAATATTCAGGAGGGATGATGATGCTCGTGGAGGAGATTGAAAGCTGGATGAGCATTGAAGCCTATAACTGGAACAGAGAAGGTGAGCTCGATTGTCACAGAGAAGATGAAGAGTCTAAACTGCCAGAAAGGCTAAGGAATCTCAACATAACATAAAGTGATGCTGAATAAGTGGAAAAACGGCCAGAGAAAGTGAAGAGTCACGATGATGATCAGACAAAGCACTCGAGTTGTGGAGGATATCGGAGCGATGTTAGTATGTAGAGGTATTGCATGCATTGCATGCATAAGGTGCACAAAAGCTATAAATACACAATACAGAGAAAAGATGCGGTTGTTGTTACTGTTGGTGTAGCTTTGATTGTCGTTGTTGAAGGTGATTCATGTGTGAAGAAGGAGGAGAGTGCAGCAGCTGAATTGAACAGAAGAGGGATTGTGCAGTGAATGGACATGGCGCATAGAGCTTAAAGAGCAGAAGAATAGACAATGCAAGTCATGTGTGCAGGAAGGCAATGAGGTAGACAAAGCAACAAAATGCAGCAGAATAGTGATGAGTTTGGTAAGCCATTGTTGAACATTATATCACTGTAATAAGTTTTAGTAGGAAAGATTTATATTTCAAGGTGGAAGGGAGGTGCTAGGGAGGACTGTTGTCCTCATAGGTTCAAGGATTTTTCAATTTTTTCAGTAAATAAAAAATTTCTCGTAAAACGAATAATTTTAATTGTAAAAGTCAATAAAGTCATAAAAGTGGCATCAATTGTTGTCGAATTCCATGTTTGTGCTCGTTTTCTGAGCCATAGCACCTCCTAAACCATCATTCCCCATTTGTTGAGGCAAAAAAGTGATTTTAATCACTCAAAATTGATTTTTCCTCTAAAAAAGGTAAAAAAGACATAATAATTAAAATGCTAAATTTTAGAAAACATGTCGGGGACATGTTTCCTCATGTTTGGAGTCCCATGATAGGTTGGTGAATTATTCTCCTAGTGAAGGCACCTTAGTTGAATGACATGGCAAGCAGGTGGAGATCCCAATGAAGCTAGGCACACTTCCTCCATGTGTGGTACATTAACAAGAGAGGGGCACTAATCCCTATGTGTAACTCGACCTCCCTTCACCTACGACTCTACTTCCACTCCTCCTCACCCTCAATTCACTCCAACTCACCCTCACATCACTCCACTCCACCTACCACTCACTCCACTCTTTCCCTACTCCACTCATATGCATCCCCACTTCACTAGTACACACTTCTCCTCTTGCCATGCACCCTTCTCTTGGATGCTTCACCCAAATTGCTATAAAGCAAGCTTGACCCTCCTTCTTTAGACTAGTTGGAGATTGGGCAACTTGCTTGTTGTTGATTGTAATATTTTTCTCATGCTATGGAATAAAAGACTTTGGAGGTCAAAATAAATGGTGGTGTGGCTATTGTATTGGTGAATGTGGTCCATATGAGGTGATATTGTTTCATGCATTACTTTATTTCTTGTTGGTAGTGTTCAATCTTTAATAATATTTCTATTCAATTAGATAGAGTTGTTAATGTATTGTTTTTCCAATTCTATTGAGTATTTACATTAAAGATTTAATATGCATGTGATGTTTTATGCTAAACTAATGTGCTTTTGAGTCTTTTGTGTAGGTAACACCATTTTTTAACAAGATCTTTTGCGAGGGGTTTTATGAATTAGACAAGATCATCTCATATAGAAGAAAGGAAGGAGCTTGCTTGCATCCTTCATTCTTCAAGGAGTCAGACAACTTTCGTTCTTTTCCTTACCATCAAAGCGACCCCATTGCCAAAGGGCTCCAAGCACTTCAAGTTTCTCTCTCTCTACTCTCCAAAATTTCTTACAATTTTCTGGTTACTTGGTTACTTACATACAAAGAGGAAATCTGGTATAAAATGTCATCATTACTTTGCATGGTCACTTTTCCAAGTCTACTAATTAATTAGAGTTTCATATTTTAAGAAAAGGTAGATTTGGAAAAGTTTTAGACACTTTTAAGCTAGTTTCAATTCATATTTTTAAAAGCTAAAAGTGAAATCTATTGTTGGGATTTTCATTTCAAAATCTAGCAAAATTAAAAGTGCTTTTCTTTGCTGTCCTAAAACAACATTATAAAATAAAAAATTCGATTTTTTTTTATAGTAGTTTTGTTTATTAGTTAGCTTGAGTTTCTTCTTTAATTTTTTCAAGCAATTTTGATCTACCCTCTAAGCTGTTCCAAAATCATTTTGGGCATCTTTTGGGGTATTATTTTTGCTATTTTTTGCAGGTTATTGGACAACCAATGAGAAACTCTGACAAATTTGGACGAGTTTGGAGCATTCAAGCAATAAGGAAGCCTCTAACCTCTTCACAAAACCATAAAATTATTCTAAAAAACACTTTCCTTTACTTAACAAAATTTGCAAGACCTTTAAAATAAAAAATAATTTACCTTTTGCATTTGTTTAGATTGCTTTAATTGATTTTCTAATCTCTTTTGTTTGTTGATTATAAACAGGTCATTACAAAGAAAGGGAGAAGTTCTAGCTGATTTGGACCAATTCAAATCTTTTCAAGCCTCAAGATCCAGCCTTGAACCTCTTCTCTACAAAGAAAACCTTGTATCACTTGATGTTCTTGCTCAAACAAGATCACAAGTCACCTAATAAAAGTAGAGTTTTGTTTTAGGTCTTAATTATTTTCCTTGATCCATTTCTATAAGAATCATTCAAATCTCTATTACAAAGAAGAGATTATTGTAATAGGAAGTTAATAAAAGCGGGCCTCATAGTGCACAGTTTCGTCATCCCCTTTAGGGGGATTAGTGGTGTGGTTGTGTGCTTTCTTTCTCTATTGGTTTATTGCTTTTACTTTCCAAACACACAATCTAAGGGAATTAATCAATCAATCAATCACAACATTTTTTATTTTTTGGGGGAAAAGTAATCTTTTAATTGTTAGCTTAGTTTTTCCTTTCAGTTTCGCATTTAGGAATTAGAAAACATTTCAATTTACACATTTTCGTTTTCAACAATTTTTATTTTTGTTCTAAAATAAACCTTTCCCTCAGCTCCCAGTGGGTTGTTCCTGATCCTTCCAATTGTGAGCCTAGTCTCGATCTTGTGGAAGTAAGTTCCACACAGAGTGGTGCTGGTGAGTGCAAATAAATTAATAGGGAAATCCTTAAGAAGTATTACTTCAGTGGAAACGTAAGAGAGTTTGTGTAAGAAATCTGGCAGGAACTTTGAGATCTAGGTTCTCCCTGTCAGATCTCCCACATTCTCTTGAGCTTGTGTGAAAAATCAGAGGGATAATCTCTCTGTTGGATATTCGCCAAGCTCAACCTCCACTCTAGGAATATTATCTAAAGGGCCAAATCTATATTAGCTCTCAAACACTTTATTTTTATTGCAAATAAAATTTACCTCATTGATCTACCTTCAATAAAGACAATTTAATAAAACATGTGTTCAACAACTGCCCACGATACTTTTAAGGCACTAGTCTTAGTCTTCGTACATTTTATTTGCTACAAGTTCACTATGGGCATGATTTAATCTTTCATTCATTATGTTATGGTGATTGTCTAATAAATTTTCAATTACTTGCAGATATTGTATCCTTTACTGTCTTATGCAAGCATATTTTACAATTGGAAATATTTCTTTTATCAAATCTTATCTTATCCATTGAATAAATTAATGTTGAATGCTTTACTTAAATTGTCTTATTTTGCAATAAACTCCTAGAATGGTTTCTTTTGCTTAGATTAGCTTAAGCCATAGTATTTTTGTTAGGGACTACCCCCCTTGGCTTTGCTAGGAGTTGGCCTAGACGGAGGAGTCGATGATCTAGGTGACAACACCTTCACTCGAGACTTGCCCCCAAGGACACACTGAGTGGATTGAAGGTTTCTTCCACGCTCCCCCAAGTGTGTATAAAGGTGACAATATTTTTGGTGCCATTGTCGTAGATAAATCTTTCTATTCCTGAAACACGACCTGTTTTCCTTTTTGTTTTTACTTAGTTTTTATTTTATGTTTGTTGTTTATCACAAATAGACTCATCATCTGGTGACTCCACTAATTTCCAATTTGACTAAGTATTCTACAAGAAGGAATTCAGAAGGCCTAGTTGAATTCATCCCCGAACTTGAACATGTTTACAAGAGGAGGTTAGCCAAAGCCACTTCTCATAGAATCCTTAGTCATTTAGGATCTGAGTCTATTTATGATATTCACTTGATTTTTGTTAATAATTGTATCTCAGAAATGGCGATATATGACCCTTGTGACTTTTCTAATATAAATGGATATCCTCATGCAATCCCTGAAAAAGCAATTGAAAAGTTACCTAGTTTTCAAGGGAATAATGTTGTTAGTGCTAAAATGCATGTTAATTCTTTTATGAGATGCATAAATAAATGGTGTGTTGCACATGATCATGAAGATTTCAAAATCAAATTGTTTGTTTTATCATTGGAATATGATGCTTTAGATTGGTATGAAGATTTACCAAATGACAAGTTCAAAACCTTGAAAGATCTCTTATATTCCTTCATTGAGAAATGGGGGGAGAAAATGGATCATCGTCACTTGTTAGTTTCCCTCAACACAATCAAGAAGAAATAAAATTAAACTATGAAAGAGTTTAACAAGAAGTTCAATGGATTGGTTTCAAGTTTTCATACAGACATCAAGCCTCCTGATAACGATATCTTGATTTATTACATTGAGGCATTTGATGGTGAAATGAGATATCATTTAAGAGATAAAGAACCCGCCAACCTCAAAAATTCTCAAGAAACAACCATAAAAATTGATAAGAATATGAAAGCATCATGGAAATCAAATATTCCAGGGTTTACAAGGGGTGGTTCTTCTAGGCAGTCAGAGTCCAAAGAAAAAGCAACAACTCATGATAATAAAGATCGTACTTATGACCCTTTAAGGGACATAACAGAAATGGTAAAAATAATGGAGGCCACTCATGCAACTCAACATAGTGCTTTGAAAAATAGGTTGATAGCTATGGAGAGGTCCCAAAATAATAGATTCCAACCTAGTTACAAAGTTGTATGGAAAAATCCCACAAATGAGGAGATTTTGGAAATGGCCAAACATAAAGGAATAATCTACCAAAGGAAAGGGAAGGATGGTCCAAACAAGTCTCAAACAAAATTTCCCAAGGTAAATACTCCTCCAATTACTGATCTAACTGTTGATTTAGGTAATTGGATTTCAAATGAAAAAGTTTTGGTTCCAGTGTCATATCTCCTCAAAATTCCTTCACAAAAGGAAAAATTCCTCAAAGCAATAAATGTTCCAAATGATAAAGTTATTTTCAAAAATCAAGAAAAAAGAAGGAACATCCTGAATATCCTCTAGTTGTTTTTACTAGCAGAGATAGAACCAAAGAATAAAATCCTCCCTTCTTTGTGTCCTTAGAAATAAATGATCAATGGTTGCATAATTGCATGTATGATTTTGGTGCTTCATCCAACATTATCACTAAGGGTATCATGCAAAGATTAGGTCTTAAAGTTACAATACCTTATCACAATGTGTGTGCCATGAATTCCATGGAAATTGAAACCCTTGGGATTATCATATATTTTCCAGTTAAGTTAGCTTTCCACCCATAGTTTACCTTCAAAATGGATGTACTTGTAATTGATGTTCCAAATGCTTGGGATATGATTCTTTATAGAAAATGGGGAACTCACATGGGAGGTTTCCTAAATATGGATATGACCTATGAAACTATCCCTTACCCTCCTTCATCAATTGAGAATTTCAGGCTCTACAGAGAAATAGAAAGAAAGTACCACATTGAGGATCCCAAAGAGCCAATGAATAAATTCATCTGCTAAATGTCCGACATGGGTAATTTCTTAATATGTTCAATTTTCCTAGCACCAATTGAAAAAAAAATTAAGGATTAAAATATAAGTAATAAAGATTGCAAGATGAACTTTGATGGTGCACACTCAAGATCGGAAAAATGGGTAGGGATTGTCCTAAAGTATCCAACTGGAAAGTATTATAATTTTTCATTTAGACTTGAGTTTGATGCAAAACATAATGTGGCTGAGTATGATGAACTTTTTCTTGGTTTGGAAATTTCTAAGTATATGGGTATTAAAATATTAAATGTCAAAGGTGATTCAGAATTGGTGATTCTTCAAGTCAAAAATAAGTATGCATGCAAAAGTGAGAGGTTGAGAAGATACATAAATGCCATCTAGGATACTATAGAACTCTTTGATGCTATTGAACTATTGCAATCCCTAGGGAACATAACATCTTGGATGATTGATCCAGGTGGATATTGGTGGCCACCCACCTATTCCAATTGGCTCCTCGTGTCCGTTTTTTGTTCAACACATTCTTCTGTACTACTTTGTAATTGTGGGTTCTACACTTCTGGGGATGTTTGAAGCCACACACATCCTCCAAGTGGATACGGGTGGAATATCGCCTAATCCAATTGGATTATTTTGTATGTTTTCATGTCAGCACATCTTGTTGTACTTCCAAGGTCATTTTGAGGCCCAAAACATTGTTTCTTTGGCTCACCATAGTCAAACTATAGCTGAAGTCAACGTTTGATGGTGGAATGTGTGATTCTCTAAAAGACCTTTCCAACAGGCTATCATGTGCCTAAAACAGAGGTCGTATTCAAAAGTTACGACCCTTAAAAGTTGAGGTACCAAATTACACCAACTTACTCATAGGGCCCACATGACTTTTAGCATTTCACCTTCTAGGGTTAGGTTTTTGGATGTCTAGGGTTTTGGAATTCATGAGTAATATCATAAAGGCATATGGAGCCTCATTGGAATCCATTTTTCTCAGACAGATGCGTGTAGCAGCTGCATCTCTTCTCAGAGATATCTACCACCATTCGAGCAAGTGTTTCAATTCTACAGTTTTATAGTTTCAACCTATTTCATTATTTAATAGAAGATATTGTTCACTAGATATTTGTGTTATTTTTCATATGTCTATGTTTATTGTATTCAGTATGTTAATAAGTTCATTCCTCTCCTAAATCTAGATCAGTGGTATTAGAGCAGTCTTCTCTTTATTTATATTTCTTCGTGCATGTCCCCAACAAGATTTGGGTACAAGAAGTTGAGACTCGAACCAATCGATCCATTACAAGATCGACCACACCGAGCCCCAAAAAAACCCATGGGGGATGAAAAGAAAGATGATGGAGCAGGAGATCATATTAAAATGTTGCTCTAGGAAGCCCTTGCACGACAAAGGAATGAAATGATGGACAACTTCACGCAGATCCTTCAACGACTGTCCACAAGAGAAGCATATTCATCAAGCGGACATGCAACCCCCTTCAAGGTACAGGTAAATTTTGATATTCCATTATTTGAAGGACTGATAGATGCAGATGGTGTAAGTAAATGGTTGAATCTGATCGAAGGATATTTTTCGTTCCACAATTTTTCCGATAGAGAAAATATCACTTTTTCACTCCTCAAGGTCGTTCCCCATGTTAAACACTGGTGATATACTTACTCTAAGAAAAGGGTCATGGAGGAATATACAATGTTTGTGGTGGCCCCTACATGGGATTCCTTCCAGGACGCCATTAAAGAACAATACTACCCTGTTGGAATCTATGGGGACCAATACACAATATGGACCACCCTATGTCAAGAAAGGGACTAGACAATACCAAATTTCACCAATATTTTCCATACCCTACGCACCAAATTGGGTCTCAAAGACTCCGAGTGTCATCTGGTGCTAAAATACCATGGATTTTTGAATAGATACATTCAAATAGAAATGGATTTCCCGGACATCGCCTCATTGGACACGGATTATAGATACGCTGTCAAGATTGAGCGGAAATTTAAGAAGAAAAGGAGAGAGTTTGGATCTGGAAACCCCTCACAACTGATGTAGGCTAAAGGCATCCCCAACCCACACAACGAGGGACCAAGTTGATATGGAAGCCCTCAGGACAACCAGTCCAATCTGCAACACAATAAGGGCAATGAGAAGATGAAGAAGGACATGGGAAAATGGTGTGAGTACCATAAAATTCCTTGGAACAACACCGAAGAATGTCACTCTAAGAAGTCCCTGATGGCCGGGATGAAGGCTTTCGAGTCAGAGGCCGATTCTAATTCCAAGTCAAATCCTGAAGGAGGGAAGCAGATTATCAATGTTGAACCCAGTGCCACTGTCGCTACCACCAAAGTTCGGCCAAGCGAACCAGAAGAACCAGAGGAAGGGGAACACCTCTTTCACTCACATATGTGGGTCAATGGGGCTCCGCTTCATTTCATTGTCGATAATGGTAGTAATAAGAACTTGATTTCAATAGAGGTCATCAAGCAAAGGTCGTCAAGAGGAAGGACCTGCCAACGACACTGCACCCACAACCCTACACCATCGATCAACTTTGCCAAGGAAGAGATATCTGTGTTAGTCAGAGGTCGATTCTGATTCCGAGTCAAATCCTGAAGGAGGGAAGCAGATTATTGATGTTGAACCCAGTTCCATTGTCACTACCACCAAAGTTCGGCCAAGTGAACTAGAAGAACCAGAGGAAGGGGAACACCTCTTTCACTCGCAGATGTGGGTCAAGGGGGATTCGCTTCATTTCATTGTTAATAGCGGTAGTAAGAAGAACCTGATTTCAACAGAGGTCATCAAGCAGATGGACCTGCCAATGACACTGCACCCAGAACCCTACACCATCGACTATATTTTCCAAGAAAGAGATATCTGTGTCAGTCAACAGTGCCATCTTCCCTACGAAATCAAGACTTTCAAAGATGAGGTATTGTGTGATATTGATCCCCTTGAAGTTTGTGATGCTCTTTTAGGTCAACCATATTTGTGGAAGTGTCATGATGTAATATACTAGATATAAAAAGTATGCAGAACAGAAATAAAATGCTAGAAATGGCAGAATAACAGTAATATAACCAGCATAATCTCCACAATAACATAGAAATGATATGCGAACAACAACATAAATAACACTTTGATTCAGAAATCAATGTTCACGGGCCTCTTCGAGGGGGAAACTTCCAGTTGAGCAATGCTCTGTTACAATAATCTCCAATCTAGGGTTTTCATACCCTTGACCCTTATTTATACTAACTATGTCTATCAAGAGAAGCATCTAGAGGAAGATCCTTCTAGAAGTGAAAGCTTCTATTAGGTCTTCTTACATATTCCTTATTCTATTTTATTGAAAGGCCTTATTAATATTGACCTTTATTACATCCAAATATATTGATCTAACTATGTGCGGGTTAGGACCCTAACATGTTCGCCCCCTTAAAAAAAACCTTGTCCTCAAGGCTTGAGATATGGAAACTGCTACAGAACGGTAGCTAGTTCCCAAGTGGCATCTGCTAGAGTTGTATCTTTCCACTGGACTAGCACTTCCTTGATGATTTGCTGACGCAGGTGACATCCACGCTGATCCAAAACTACTTCTGGTTGTAGCCAAATGGATCCTTCTTCAGCTAACTCGGGAAGGTTGGTTTGAATTTGGCACCTAGTTCCCATCACCTTCTTTAAGCATGAAACATGAAAAAAAGGATGTAGCTTTGACTGATTAGGCATAGCTAACTGATAGGCAACTTGTCCCACATGCTTGAGAACTGTATAAGGACCATAAAATTTGGGCACTAGCTTCTGACACTGCTCAACCTTGAGGGAAGTTTTCTTATATGGTTGCAGTCGCAGAAACACCTGATCCCCTTCTGCAAATTGACGTTCAGAGTGACCTTGATCTGCTTGTTGCTTCATGCGATTCTGTGCCATGACCAAGTTTTCTTTAAGGGTACGAAGAATATCCTCTCGAACTGTAAGTGTTTTGTCAACTACCTGGACCTTCAAGGTACCTGGTAAGTATGAGATAACTGAAGGGGGCTTCTGTCCATATACCGCTTCAAAAGGAGTCATGTGTGTAGCTATATGGTAGGAAGTGTTGTACCACCATTCAGCTAGGGGCAACCATTGAGCCCACTGATTTTTCTTTTCAGAGGAAAAACACCTTAGATATGTTTCCAAACACTTGTTGACAACTTCCATTTGACCATCAATCTGGGGATGATAAGCTGTGCTTAGATACAATTGGGTGCCCTGTAGCTTAAATAGTTCTTGCCAAAAATTGCTTCTGAAAGTTGGGTCAGGATCAGAAACAATAGAGTGCGGCATGCCATGAAGCTTGAAGACTCGGTCCATGAAAATTTGAGCCACCGTTGATGCAGTAAATGGGTGTTGAAGAGCACAGAAATGAGCATACTTGGAAAGGCGATCCACAACCACCATTATGACTGATTTATTTCCCGATTTGGGTAAGCCGGTAATAAATTCCATAGAGATATCCTTCCAAATAGCAGGTGGAATTGGAAGCGGTTGTAGTGTGCCTGGAGATTTGACTGTTTCTCCCTTGTTGTGTTGACACAACTCATATTCAATGACAAAATTATGGATGCCCTGTTTCATACCATCCCAGAAGAAAGAATGTTTGACCCTGTCATAGGTTTTGGTGAACCCGGAGTGCCTCGTTGTGGATGTAGCATGAAGCTCATAAAGTACCATGGATTTAAGCTTTGATTGTTTACTTAAATACAAACGAACTTTGTATCGAAGCTCAGCCTGGAGCCAAGAGTACCCTAGGGGAGATGGAGCATTAGTCTGCAATTGCTGGATCAGATGCAAAATTTTGGGATCTTGTAGCCATTCTTGGTGCACAGCTTGGAGCCAATCTGGTACAATGAAGAAAAGAGAAAAAAGGGATCCTTCTTCTTCATATTTTTGGGACAGTGCATCCACCACCACATTGTCTTTTCCCTTCTTGCAAATGATCTCATAATCATATCCAAAGAGATTAGTCACCCATTTTTGGTTCTCCGGGGAGGAAATGCGTTGTTCCAGAAAGTACTTGAGGCTTTGATGGTCTGTCTTAATTTGGAAACATTACCCCAAGAGATAAGGGTGCCACAGATCAACGACATGCAGAATAGCCAACATTTCCTTTTCATAGATGGGTTTTCCCAGATTCCTTTCAGATAGTTTCCTATTGGTGAAGGCCAAAGGTCGACCCTCTTGCATAAGGAAAACACCGATTATTTTTCTTGAGGCATCACATTCCAACAAAAGGCCTTTGTGAAATCAGGAAGGGCCAGAACCAGAGTGGTGCACATGGCCATCTTCAAGGTTTGAAAATCTTGAGCAGTGGATGGAGTCCAAGTGAAAGAGTTTTTTTTGAGGAGATCCGTGAGAGGTGCTGCAATCTTGCCATAATTCTTAACAAACTTGCGATAATACCCTGTTAAGCCCATAAATCCACGCAAACTTTTGAGAGTCTTTGGGTGCGGCCAGTCTTGCATAGCTTCAATCTTTTTTGGATCCACCCTAATACCATCCTTGCCAACCAGATGACCCAAGTATTCTACTTCTGAGGCACCAAAAGCACATTTAGATTGTTTTAGGAAAAATTTGTGCTGAGAGAGTAGATGGAGAAATCGATCCACATGTGTAAGATGGTCTGTCCAGGTTTTGCTATAGATTAGGATATCATCAAAGAAAACTAATACAAAATGATGGAGAAAAGGATGGAAGACATGATTCTTGAGGCTTTGGAAGGTGGAGGGGGCATTACACAAGCCAAAGGGAATGACCAAAAACTCATAGTGGTCCTCATGAGTTCGAAAGGCCATCTTGGGAATGTCTGCCTCCTTCATACGTATCTGGTGATAGCCTGAGCGAAGATAAAGTTTAGTAAAGAATTGGGCGTCACTCAATTCATCCAGGAGGTCATCAATGACAGGAATGGGAAATTTGTCTTTAATGGTTAGTTTGTTGAGGGCACAGAAGTCAACACACATTCTCCAAGAACCTTATTTCTTCATGAGCATGACTATAGGAGAAGAGTAAGGGTTCATACTAGGGCGAATAATGCCTACAGTATGGAGTTCCTGGACCATTTTCTCGATTTCATTTTTTTGTGAAAAGGGGTGGCGATACAAACGGATATTGGCAGGAAGGCTTCTGGGTACAAGGGGAATGGAATGATCATGAACACCTTGGGAAGGAGGGAGTCTTTGGGGAGAGGAAAATACCATTTGGTGTTTAGAAAGGAGGTCTTGGAGGTCTTCTGGCACCGAGGGTGTCTTTGTTTCTTGTATGGCATGGAGTTGGGCAATGACACCAGAATGACCTTTTTTTAGCATCTTTTCCATGTAATGAGAACTAATGACCTCAGGTGAACCAGCCGTGATGCCTTGGAATTTATATTGGTGTCCTTCCTGGTCGAATTGCATGGTTAATGCCTTAAAATCCATGAGAATGGGACCCAAAGTCCTTAGCCAGTCTGCACCTAACACAATGTCACAACCACCCATGTCGATAGCAAACATATGGGATTTTAGGTGGTAGTCACCGATTTGGAGATGCACATTTTCACAGTGTGCTCCACATTTCATGGAACCACCACTGGCAATCATGATTTGGAAATTGTTAATGGCATGGATGTAGCAATGAGTTTCTTGGGCAATGCAGTGATGAATAAAATTATGGGTGATTCCACTATCAACCAGAATGATGACCTTCTGATGCTTGATGTAACAGATTAACTTGAGGGTTTGGGGGGCGGAGAAGCCAGTGAGAGCTTTGAGGGAAATGATCGGTTCCACTTCAGGAGGGTCTGAGGGAGGGGTTATGTCAGTGATTTCAGGTGACTCAGGCACAAGAGGAGTTTCAACATACTCTTCCAAAATATCCTCATAGATGGCCATAAAAATCTTTTGTTCCTTATACTTGTGGCCCGAGAAATATTTTTGATCACAATAATAACAAAGGCCTTTGAGTTGGCATTCAACCATTTAAGCCCTGGTTAATTTTTGGATCTTTAATGGGGCGGAGGGAGTAGTGGGATTTACAGGTTTAGGGCGAGGGATAAAGGAGGGTTTACGGTTTTGAGAGGATAAAACCTGCTATGCTTCTTTATCTTTTTTAGTAGCCTCCACCCAACTCGAAGGTCAAGCCATGAGGACATGGGCCCGAATCTCCTCCTTGAGGCCACTGATAAAACACTCTCGAAAGAAAGCATCAGTCATGCCCTCTATTCTAAAATCCAGGTGCTCAAAGGCAGCTAAGAACTCTTCTGTTGTTCCTGATTGTTTCAACTTTGTCAAACGACCCAAATGGTTGGTGTCAGTGTCAAAGCATTCATAAAGCTCAGTCACAAATTGGGTCCAAGCAATATACCCTTGACAAGAAGTTTTTCTCCATTTCCACCATTGCCAACGTTCTTGATCTAGATGGAGAACACCATACCAGAGTTTGGCCAAGTCATCTATAATGCCATATAAAGAGAAACAATGTTCCATTTGGTTGACCCAACCAGTGGGGTCCGAGCCATCAAATTTGGTCACATCCACCTGCGGAAGGCGTAGGTCACGTTGAAAGTGATGGGACTGAAAGGTATGGGAATGGGAGGAATGTTCACCTTCATTATTTAGGGGGGCATCAGAGAAAGGGTCATCTGTAGGGATCTTCAGTTTGGTGCAGAGTGATGGAAAGACAGATTCAAGCTGGGTGGTTAGTTCTTATTTGACTTCCTCCATTGAGGACTGCATGGTTGTATTTATGGTTGTATTGATGGATGAATCGATGGAAGCAACAATAGCACTGAGTTGTTTCACTTCTTTTTGGGTCTCGAGGAAACCAGATTGCAAGGTGTTGAAGCGAGCTTCCAGGTCTTGGATATGGGTATGGGCCATGAGGATGGGTGAACTGAAAAGGGGTGGGCAAGGTCAAAATTTTTGCCAAAAAATGATATGGATGAATGTGATAAGGGAGAAGAGATGAATCCAATGGAATAGGTCTCAAATAATGGTGAAAAAATTTCCAGACTCTTTATTTTTTTACACCTGCGGAGTTATAATCCGGTCTAAAGAATACTGCAGTGATGAAATCCCCAAATGATTAACCATAAAGATATGTGTATTTACTTGGAAACCCAAACACAGTTGCGCGATAATAGATCTTGTCTGTTTTAATTTGTTTATGTTTCTGTCCCCCAAAGGTTAGGTATTCAAGGGTTCTACAGACAAGGGTTTTCCCTGTGCTATAGCTCTCTTATATACATGCGGGGTCCAACAGTAGTACTCGTCCCAATATCTTAGAGCACTAACTAAGGAGGATAGACCGTACCCTTAACCATACTACCTGACTACCCAGGTACTAGAGAGTATCTTCCTGAGTGTTGTTCTCGGTGGTGCTATAGCAGTCAAGCAGCCAATCGGTTTATCTAAAGAAGGATCCAGGAAATCTAGGCCGATCCATACACAGGTGTTTTCTGATGCACTACCACTTGAAGGGGTACCAACAGGGGTTACAAGGGTGGCCAATAGATGTGTTCTTAAGAACCACTTCTATTTCCTGCATGTATGAATCCCTCAACCGTGGGTTTATGCATGTAACGATAGATCTTTGTGGCTTAAAGACGCCGGAATACGTCTCTACCTTGAAAAAAAAAATTTCCCACAATTTCTGCCAAGGAAAGTGCTCTGATACCACTTGTAATATACTAGATATAAAAAGTATTCATAACATAAATAAAAGATAGAAATGGTAGAATAACAATAATATAACTAGCATAATCTCCACAATAACACATAAATGATATAAGAACAAAAACATAAATAACACTTTGATTCAGAAAGAAATGTTAATGGGACTCTTCGAGGGGGCAACCTCCAGTCGAGCAATGCTCTATTACAATAATCTCCAAGCTAGGGTTTTCATACCCTCAACCCTTATTTATACTAACTATGTCTATCAAGAGAAGCATCTAGAGGAAGATCCTTCTAGAAGCGGAAGCTTCTATTAGGTCTTCTTACATCCGCCTTATTCTATTTTATTGAAAGGCCTTATTAATATTGACCTTTATTTCATCCAAATATATTGATTTACCTATGTGCAGGTTAGGACCCTAACACATGATATGTATGAGTCTAGACCCCACATTTTTATTATTACTTTGGGTAGACAATTGTATATGATCCCAGAGGTAACACTGCCTAATGCTATTTCTTTAATCTCTACTAAACAATGCAGTAAGGTCATTTCACAGACCAGGAATTTCATCTTCTTTGTGATCCATGCTCATAGTAAGAAGAAGGTCACCACCACATCTATGGCCTCTACACAACACCTATCTTTGTAGCAGATTAAAGTGGATGGGATAGTGGAAGAATACAAATACATCTTCTCATCACCTACAGGGGTATTGACACACAACCAAGTCAAGAATCCAATTGATTTGACCCCCGACACACCTCTACCTAATGGACCAGTCTATCGACAGCCGCTGATGGGGAATGACAAAATCATGCATCATATTCAAGAGATTCTTCAAAAGGGGCACATTGGACCCAACTCCTCCCCTTGCGAAACTCGATTGTATTGGTGTAGAAGAAGGAAGAGACTTGACGACTCTGCATTGATTATAGAGCCTTAAACAAAATCGCAGTCAGGAACCGCTACCCCATTCCTAGGAATGATGAGATTATTGACCAACTTAAGGGGGAAAAGTTCTTCAACAATATTGACCTAAAGTCTCGCTACCACTAGGTTCCCACCGAACCAACTGATGTATGGAAGACAACCTTCAAGTATAAAGAAGGTCTCTACGAATGGTTAGTCACGTCATTTAGCTTAAAAAATGCACCAACCACTTTCATGAGGTTGATGGATGATGTATTGAGACCCTTCACCAACTCCTTTGTGGTAGTATATTTGGATGACATCCTCATCTTTAGTAGAACATGGGAGGAGCACATGCAACATATTCAACAGGTTTTGAGCACTCCGTGGAAGCACAAGCTTTATGCCAACTTGGAAAAATGCTCTTTTGGCATGAAAAAGGGTCCAATACTTGGGCTACATTGTTGATGAGCATGGGGTACATGTTGATCCATCTAAGATCCAAGTCATCCATGACTGGCCAACCCTGACCACAATGACTGAGCTTCAAATATTTTTGGGACTAGCCAACTTCTGCCGACAGTTTGTGTTGGGATTATCCCATATTGCATGGGCCCTCAGTCAAGTGACCAAGGATAGTGGTAGGGACAATTTCGTGTGGGGGAAGGAGAAACAATGAGCATTCGATGATCTGAAGCATCACTTATTCTCATTTCCAGTACTCTCCTTGCCCGAGCTGCAACAACCATTCAATATTGAGACTGATGAATTTGACTATGCTATGGCCACATTTCTCACTCAACATGGGCATACAGTGACATACCATAGAGAGACACTCTCTGATACTATCCGAAAATACCCCACCTATGACAAGGAAATGTATTCCATTGTAAAAGCCTATCGTTAATGGAAACACTACATTCTGGGGAAAGAGATGATCATACACACTAATCACAAGCCTCTACAGTTCATACAGACACAAGGGAAATTGCATAATGACCGCCATCAAAAGTGGTTCACCTACCTACAACGGTTCCATCTCAACATAAAGTATAATACAGGTATCTCCAATCGTGTCGTTGACTGCCTCAATCGGCCTCCTGTGGCTGCACTCACCACTGTGCTCCATTCCTGTGGACATGAAACATCTGAGTGGCCTCTACTTTATCAACAATATCTAGACTTCAACACCACCTATCAACTCTTGTGTACAGGAGCAACTGTCACTTATTTTCACATTTAGGACAGACTCTTATGCCACTTGGGCCATATCTGTGTTCCTATAAGCGATCATTCAAAGCTGATTTGGGAAGCCCACTATAGTCAGGTGGCATGACATTTTGGCATGGAGAAACTGTGGCCATTCTTCAGAAACATTTTTATTGGCCAAAACTTCGACATGATGTCAAAAAGTATATCAAATCTTGCACTACCTGTGCCATTTCCATGCCAGCCATCAAGAAGCAAGGATTATACACCCCTCTTCATATTCCCTAGAAGCCTTGGGAATACATCTCAATGGATTACATGTCTGGCTTTCCATCCACCAAGAAAGGAAATTTCTGTGTGTTTATGGTGGTTGATCGGTTTTCGATGGCCATGCTCACAGCCTGTAAGAAGAATGTCACAATGACAGATACTGCTAACATCTTCTTCGAACGAGTGTGGGTCCACTTTGGGATACCATAGACCATCATATCTGACCAAGAAAATAGGTTCCTCAACACATTTTGTTCGAGTCTTTGGTCTTTGTTGGACACCAAGCTCACAAAATCCACTGCTTTCCACCCTCAAACCGATGGCCAAACATAGGTCGTCAATCAGATGATTGTGCACATCATGCACATGAAAAATTCTAAGCATCCATGTACATGGGATGAGAGTCTCCCATATGTCCAACATAGTTACAACATGGATCTCCATAGTTCCACCGACCATAGCCCATTTCAAGTGGGTCTGAGATTCCAACCCTTGGGACCCATTGGTGTTGAACTTCCTCTTGTCACCACACAGATAGAATCTTCCCCTAATCAGTCTATGATCGACAAAGCCCCCATATTCATTGAGTGGATTCAACACATCCACCAATAGGTCCAGAAGATTTTTCATAAGTCCAATGCTAGGTAGAAGCATCGCCATGATCAACACATGGTACCACAACAATTTTAGGTTGGCGAAAAAGTCTGGTTACATTTGCAGAAGAAGTGTGTCACCGGGCCCCATCAAAAGCTTCACCCACTTTGTTATGGGCCTTACACTATCACCAAGGCTGTGGGTAGCAATTCTTTCGAGATCAACACTCCACCCTTCCTTGGTTTGCATCCAGTATTCAATGTGGACCTCATTCGACCATATTTTCCCAAATTATTGGACACCTCCGATATCGCAGAACAAATGACACCAACAGAGCTCAACCTTGACTGCATGGAACAAGAATCCACTAATCATATAGTGGACACACAAGTCATGGGCACTCACCAACAATGGATCCAACTTTATTAGGTTGTCAAGGCAGGGAAACTCCTACACCAAGGAAAGTGGCTCACCCGGGGCCAAATCCAGCAAAAGTTTTCTCACCTGATGGGGGAACTCAACACAATGGAGACCATTTCTTCCTAAGGGGGTAGGATTGATCCAGGTGGATATTTGTTGCCACCCACCTATTCCAAATGGCTCCTCGTGTCTGTTTTTTGTTCAACATGTTCTTCTGTAATACTTTGTAATTGTGGGTTCTACACTTCTGTGGCTATCTGAAGCCCCACACATCCTCCAGGTGGATACGAGTGGCCTCTCGCCTAATCCAATTGGTTTATTTTGTATGTTTTCATGTCAACACATCTTGTTGTACTTCCAGGGTCATTTTGCGGCCCTAAACGTTGTTTTTTTGGCTCACCATAGTCAAACAATAGATAGAGTTAGATTTTGACAACATAATGTGTAGTTCTCTGACATACCTTTCCAACGGGCTATCACGTGCCTAAAATGAAGGTCGTATGCAAAAGTTACGACCCTTGGAAGTTGAGGTACCAAATTACGCCAACTTACCCATAGGGCCCACATGAATTTTGGCATTTCACCTTCTAGGGTTAGGTTTTTGGATGTCTAGGGTTTTTGCATTCATGAGTAATATCAAAAATTCCTCTAGAGCCTCATTGTAATCCATTATGCTTAGACAGATGCGTGTAGCAGCCACATCTCTTCTCAGAAATAGCTACCACCACTCGAGCAAGTGTTTCAGTTCTGCAGTTTTACAGTTTCAACCTATTTCATTATTTAATAGAAGTTATTGTTCACTGGATATTTTTGTTATTATTCATATATCTGTGTTTATCATATTCAGTCTGTTAATCAGTTCATTCTGCTCCTAAACCTAGATCACTGATAGCTTGGCAGAAGTAGCTTCAACCCTCTAGCCCTCAAAATATCTATTAAATGAAAAGGGAAAGTTTGAAATAATCTTTAGGCCTTCAGTTCCATATAATGTTGATCATTGGCAAGTTTTCATAGATCATGAACAAATATTAAGGTTCATCCATAATGTTAAGGAATTATCCGGTTTTAATGTCATCTACAAAGAGGAAGGAAATGATTATATTGAGGAAGAAAACCCCATAAAAAATCCAGTTCCTAGAGGAATACCTTCTTTAGAAAAAATATTTGACAGGAATGACATGCATAAAAAGAAAAAAGAAGTATTAAATATTGGAAGTTACATTGAAATAAACATTGGGACAGAGGTAGTACCAAGGTTCATACAAATCAAAAAAGCTACTTCTGAAAAGGAAAGAAAGGAATTAATAAGTCTAGTCCAAGAGTATAGGGATGTATTTGCATTCACATATGATGAACTCAAATCTTATAAAGAGGATGTGTTTCAACATACTATCCCCCTCAAGGAAGACACAAAACCTTTCCGCCAAAAACTTAGGAAAACAAATCCTAAGTTATCACCATTGGTTCAAGTTGAACTTAAAAAGATGTTGGATGCTGGCATCATTGTTCCAACAAGACATTCTTCATGGTGTTCTAAATTAGTGGTGGTTAGAAATAAATGGGAAATAATACTATGAATTGACTTTAGAAATATAAATCTAGCATGCATTAAAGATAACTACCCCGTACCCAACATGGAAACTCTATTGCAAAGGGTTACTGGATCCAAAATAATGTCCTTGTTGGATGGTTTATCTAGTTATAATCAAGTGTTGGTGAGGTAGGAGGATCAAAATAAAACAACCTTCACCACACCATGGGTCACCTTTGAGTACTTGAGAATGCCTTTTGGCCTATTAAATGCGGATGCTACTTTCCATAGGGCCATAGATTTTTCCTTCAAATAATTAATGGGAAAAATCATTGAGATCTATCAAAATGACTTAACAATTTTCTCAAAGGAAATATTAGATCATATGGGTCATCTTAGATAGGTGTTTGAAAGATGTCGAACATATGGCATCTCCTTAATTATGGATAAGTCAATTTTGGGTGTTGATGAAGGCAAGCTGTTAGGTCACATCATTGCAAAGGATGGGGTAAAGATTGATCCAGAAAGGGTGGAAGCCATTAAGAAAATCCCTTTACCTAATACCAAGAAATATCTCCAGTATTTTCTTGGTCAAATCAACTTTTTCAAGTGATTCATCCTAAACTTAGCCGAGACGATGAAACCCATACTCAAACTGTTGAAAAAAAGTGTAAAGTTTGTGTGGACAGATGAATGAAGGAAAGACTTTAAAAATATTAAGGACTCAATTGGAAAATATCCTGTGTTAATTAGTCCAGATTACTATAAAGATTTTCAAATATTTTCCTTTGCTTCAGAGGATACTATAGAAGGGGTATTTCTCCATAAGAATGAATATGGTCAAGAGAAACCTATTTCTTTCACGAGCAAGGCATTGCAAAACTATGAGCTTAATTACACAAGTATGCAAAAGAAATCATATGCCTTGGTCAAGTCCCTTAACCCTTTTCGAGTTTATATAGGATATTCAAAAGTTGTGGGGTATGTACATCATCCAATAGTGAAAGATATCCTTGGACAACAATATTTCTTGGGGGTTGTTGATGCAAAAAAAATGAAACATGGATTCCTTCCTGCAAATGGGTTGAAATGACTTATTATTTATATACAATTAATAATATACTAGACAGGCGGGACCCTGCATGTGAATGATGATGAAGGATGCCTCATCTTTTATTACGCTCAAGTCTATTTTCACAAAAATGAGTGTACAGTTTTAAAATTTCAAAGCCACTTTCCAAGTGAAATGGGAAACTGATAGGTTTATTGGCGATTTAATTCAAAAGGAAAATATGTTGTTCTAATGAGCATCTTGGTTTATTATGCTGCACATATACTTTTATTGGTTGATTTAAACTCCAAGCATGGGATATATTTGGTTATGGCATATTGCACTTATGAATTCTTGTGATTATAATGGACATTGGTTAATTTTGAAGGGTGGCAATGCTTCCCTAGCAATGGATGTGGGAAATACGATATGCCTTGTGCTAAGTGTTAAGTGCGCACATAAAACTCAAAAACTTTATGGAAGGTGGAAAAATCGACTTTGTATTGATTTGTTGTTTGATATCTATAGTGGATTATGTGTTGGAGGTGCTAGTGTGCTCGTATTGGGCTATGGTTGATAGAGTTAATGTAAGATGTGATGTGAAATTATTGCACATCGCTCTGACTCTACCTTGAGGTTGCCACCCTCTCTTGGTTCGCATTTGGTTGATTTCTTGGTTGGTGTTGCCTCCATTTTTCTTGGACTTGGAATAAATAGTTGTGTTTGTGGTTTTCCCTGACATTCTACATACATGTATGATATATCTCACCTCTCCATTCATGAAATATAACTCCGCTCAAAATAAATTTATGAGGTTGGCTCTTGCAATTTCTTACAATCTCTGTTTTTCCAAAGTTTAATACATGTGGGTATCAACTGTGTAATGGAATTTTAAGTGGAGGTTTTCCCTGTTAGTATTTGAGTGTTTCAAGTTGATTATAATGTTTGAACTCCTTTCTGTTGGGATTATGTGATTTCTTTATGTTTGGAATCAATACTGCTATGTGCTATAGATGTTGGCAATTTTTATGGAAAGTGTTTGGGTTTCACTCATCTTTGTTCATTAATATTCGAGGGTTTCTCAATGTAATAAAATAATGGTTGTTTGCTTAGTTCCATTACCCAGTATTGGAAGATTGGTAGCTCCTTCAAACTATCTGTCAACTGTTTTTATATGTATGAATTTATTTTCCTTACGAACATTGTGAGGAGTCTGTTGAAAATCTGTGTTAAGAGATGGTTAAATATTTTTTCGGGAACGAACCCTTTGTGAAGTTTCTGTTTCACGTTTGCCCAGAACTCTGTTATTTCCTTAATGTATGTCATTTAAGGGGTTCAAATTATGGTCTTGATGTATGAGTGATTAACTTAGCAGTGGAAAAAAAATTATTTGAACTAAATCTTAGTTCATTGGTTGATTATCCATGAGAGTTTTGGTTGATTTTGAAAACTATATGATAAAAGAGTACCCGTTGCACATGGGTTTCGAACTCAATCTGTTACAGAACAAATATTGAAAGCGATAATACCAACCTTGTATGTTGAAGTGTGGTTGGCTTATGTTGTGTTCCTTCATGAGCTTGATGTGGTCTAGTTTTAGTTGTTGGAATGATTTTGTGGACATTCTATTATTAAAATAACTCTGTGAATAAAAATAAGGAGTGTATAGTGGAAAATCTTGCAGCTTTCCTAGAGTTTTGAAACAACAGTGTGTTGGATTTGACTTATAAAACAAAGAAGAGTTTTGAAAATTATGTTATTGATGGAAATGGATTTTTTTTGGGGTATCATTGTATATGATAGAATAATAATCATTTTTTCCCTCTCATTATACCATTTTTCGCTCACTATATTCCCCTCATCCTCCCAAATACATTAAAACACTCCTTGTTCTATTATTATGAATTTACAACTCTTTATGGAAAGAAAAAGGATTAATATAAAAGATGGTTGATGACTGGTGTTTGAGGGTTGGATATAGATACAGTCTCTATTACTTCTACATTTTCTTGCACAGTATTCGTTTATCTTATCCCATCCATGCTACCATTTTTCGCACATTATAAACCCCTCATCTTCCCAAAATCCCTACCACTCTGTGTTAAAATGGAAATTGATTGATGAAGTTTTAAAGTGTTAATGGATGGATTGCATGTGTTTCTGTGCTAAATAATAGATCCAACCTTTTGATTTTATTTATGTAGAGTTTTGTGCATGGATTGTTAAGAATTTTCATGACATGTTGGAATATTTCTTCAGGATGAGCTTCTTTAGCAGAGGCAGTAATGGCAAAGGCAATAGAGGCAAAGGAAATTGGCAAAGAGGCCATAGAAGGCCACAATTTTCAATACATTTCGATGTCAATCCACAAGAATTGAATCATCTTTGTCAATATGGGTTCTTCAACCTAGTTGGCCATGGGATCTTCCATCCCCAACCTGAGAGGCCTCCCTTTTAACCACATCAAAACTTTTCTGGTATATGTGTTTCCCCCCACATCTCTATGCAACCAGAACAACTTCACAGTGATGGTTGGAAAGATATTGTCGAGTAGCCTGCTGCTCATCATTACTGTTGGCCTACTTCATCCTTGCCATTACCCCTTCCTCCACCACCAAAAAATCCAATTCCTCAAGATGATCATGTTGTCTCATCTGTTCAGGCTTCTAATGCCAGTAAGAGGATAAAAACTTATGTTCCCAGGCCTGAGAAAGATAAAGGAAAAGGAGTGGCCACTCCCTCCAACTCATCCAAAGAGTCCTATGAATCTGTGTCCTCCCACCTTCATCTTAAAGATGATTTTTCTCATGTCATCAATGCAGTTCAGCCTCAAGGTTCCAATTAGCCTAAGGCTTCCACCAAAAGATCAAAAGGGGACATCAGTGAAAATAGGCCAAATGCCTCTCACAGTAAATACGGTTTTTGATGATAATTAATTCTATTTTTTATGTTGAAGACAATCTCTTTACTTTGATAATATTTTGGACAACAAGCATATATTTAGGCAGTTTTTTGGGCAACATGGATATAATGCTATTTTTGGATATGGGCATATTATATTTTGTTGATATTTAAATATGTGATTATAAATATGATCATGAGAGTTACAAGGAGAGTGTTTGAATCAAATGATTGAGGTTTTATATTTCATATTTTATGATTATTAAAAGAAATGAATGGGAGTCACAAGGGGTCCCACCTATTTAGTTATTATTTAATTAGACCCTTATTTATATATACTATTATTATTTGTCTCAACTAATTATTTAAGATAATTTGGCTTAACTAAAGAAAGGTAGTTGAACTACCATAACCTATTTAGAAGACATAAAATATCAATGAAATGAAGAGACAAAGGGAGAGAATGGAAGGAGAACTACAACCATAAGGTTTTCTTTATACTAGTGAGATACTTTCAACTTTCATTCATTCTGAGTTTACTAGAAGGCTTAACCCTCTTGATGACAACAGGGTCTTATTGAAGGCAACATGATTCAAAAACTGAATCACATATTTCAACAACTTGTCTTAAAGGTGTATGATTTATCTTTGACAGTCTGTGTATTCTTGTTTGTTTATGAATTGAATTTCATGTCTGTTAAATAATATCTTGTAGAGTCAAGTGACAACACTTTGTGGCAAGATAATTTAGATCTTTAGCTTCAATTTTCTTTTGTTGTCAGAGTCTTTTTGTATGGTGCCCATTGGAGGCTTCTAAATCTGACTTTAGTCCCTACCCTCGCAGGGGTTTGTAAAGAGAACTCAGTCTTGTATCTCAGAATGAAATCAATAGAAAAATTAGATTATTGTTTCAGTATCACATATGTATTTTAATGATCTGGTTCACTCTTTGCTTTTTATCTCCATGTACACACTCATGTAACTTTTGTACATATTTATGTAATTTTTGTTTAAGTTCATTTGTTTTTGCATAGTTATATACAATATATAAAAACCAACCTTGCTCCCTTGTACTTAATACCTGTGGATTAAGCGATTGTTTTGAGACTATTAACCTTGGGTGACATTCCCAACTATCTTGCCTTAGCCCGAAAATATATGAAAATGATTGAGTAAGGTTTCCCATACCTTTTCCTCTACATTTATTTTGCGACCATACTAGGGAGATCTCCCATATCTCTTTGGTTGATTGTATTCACGATTATCTTCCAATTTTTCTGTTTTGTCTAAATACTTCTTGATTAATTTTCCAATGACAATAACTGTTACAAGACAACCCAATATTGGAAACTTGAGCGCTCTTGGGAAGTAATTGAAAGGGATATAAGTATTCATGAACGTTGGGAAGCCAAGAAAAGGCAACCTAGAAATCAACAATAATCTCCCTTCTCCTACTTATTTTGTCTTTCATTTCATGTCCTCTAATCCTCACATCTCTCGAAGGAGAAGATGGTTGTCCCTCGAAGATACTCCTATTTTTGAAATAGGAAGGATGAAAATTGTGTTTTCGAACCAAGAAAGTGCTCTAAGGCGCACTTTATCTGACTCTACTAGTTCATCCTTATCACCCATACCTATCACCTTCAATACGACATCTATGGGTAGTTCTAGTGGCACCATATATGCTTCCTCCTCACAACCTTCTGCTTCATTAGTAATTGGTAGTATATACAGTCACAAAGTCCCTATTCAATCCACTACCAATCCTGCTAAAGTTATAAAGAAATATGGGCTTTTCCAATTCGAGGAAGATGATATGACCACCCCACGACACATATCTTCTTCGTTGAATCTTTCACCAACCAATCACCCATTACAAAAATTCAAGGAGAATTTACCTAGGTTTTCGGGAAATATTACCGTTAATACAAATGAACACCTAATAGCATTTTCTAATGCTTGTCATAACATAGGGGCTAACAATAAAGACACTTGCATGTGATTATTTGTCAAATCCCTTGAAGGGAAAGATGCAACAGATTTTTTGACCTCCCTTCCAAAATTATTTCCACTTGGGAATAATTGGTTTATTGGTTCAAGTCCACTTATGGAAAGTACAAGAGTCCAACCAAGCAATTAAGGGAATACAACAACATTTCCTATAGAGATGGTGAAACCATTAAGTATTTTAACCTCCGCTTCACCAAATTATATAATCAAATCCCTAAACTAATCCATCCACAAAATCAGTCCACTTTCACGCATTATTATAATGCATTACCTTCTCCATATCATCATAGACTCAAAGAAAAGGCTATCGAAAATCTTGGTTTCGCTCTTCATACTTTCCTAAAATATGAGGAGCAACTCGAAATAATGGGTCTCCCTAAGGGAGAGTTAGTCAAGAAAACATATATGTCTTCCCTCCTACAACTTGTGCAAGATATAGATAATAGGATGATATCTGACGAATGAAAAGGAAATTCCTCGTCCCTTTCCCCTGGGGAATCTTATTCTTACTTAGCACCTTTT
Source organism: Picea engelmannii (assembly GCA_009831015.1). Classification (NCBI taxonomy): domain Eukaryota; kingdom Viridiplantae; phylum Streptophyta; class Pinopsida; order Pinales; family Pinaceae; genus Picea; species Picea engelmannii. The sequence goes on from ML784348.1 coordinate 581,739, forward strand.
AGGAATACTAACGAAAATACTTTTCAGCCAAAGTCCATTATGTCTCGCAGTTGGTGTAACTTCTATGAAGAAAATCATGAAGTACTCGCGAAGTTAATAAAAATGCTAGAGATAAGATCTTTGGCAAAAGCCTCGATACCACGATCATTGTTTTGTATTGGGTTGAACCAGAAGATGTTATGATAATCAATACCAGGAATAAATATTACATTTCCAAGGGAAAATATGACCCTCCTCATACTTCTTCCACCCCAAGCTCATCTTCACAAAGTGTTGGTACACAAGATATCAAAACTTCGGAGAATCAAGGAGTGTTTTCTCCTCTTCACTCTTCTAAGTGTAACATCCTTAACCAATTGGATAATTTCAAGGATTATGATACTATTTTGGACATGGTTTCCATCCCAGAACAATAAAATCATCTCAAGAACTTTATGGAAGGTGAAGTTTCTACCATAGCCAATGTTTTTGAAGAGAGAAGAGGATTCAACTGTAAATAAGATAGGTGTAAACAATTTTAGGAACCCTGTAAAAAATCCCCCCTTTTATATCTCTGTAAAAATTATGGATAAAATAGACCATTGTTTCCTAATTGATGGTGGGTCCGGTCCAAGTGTCATGTCTAAAATTATCATGGAGGAGATTCGCTTATCATGCACTAATGAAAATTCTAGAATCATGTTATCTTATAACTGTTTGAAGCAATCAACTATAGGTGAAATCAAAGATGTAACCTTAGTTCTGTGCGCAGATCCTGAAATAAGAGCAACCCTCAATATCTAAGTAATTGATATGCCAATGAGAAACTATACAATTATTTTAGGAAGATATTGGCAAGCCTTAACTGGTGGATACCTTTTACTTGATGGAACACATTTGTTTGTCCCTTGGAACATAAAGAACATTATAGTCCCGAGGGAAGGAAGAATTTCACCATATATAGAGAGCATCGCCCAATCTAATGTGAATGATATCGAAGAAGATCTGGGAGTGTACTCTATCTTTGCTAATGAGGATGAAATTATGCTTTAACCAATTGATCTTGATGATGACATGTGGCACATGCATTTCAATGGCTCATGCTCAAATGAATGTAATGGAGCCGACATCATTCTATATTCTCCTATAGGTAAAATACACAATTTATCTTATAGGTTATAATTTGCTTGCATAAACAATGTCATAGAGTTTGAGGCCTTATTGTTAGGAATAAAAAATGCATATAACCTTAGTTGTGGCCACCTTACAGTTTTTGGGGATTCCAAACTTGTTGTGAATCTTGTACGTAAGATTTATTCAGCTAGCAATAATTTTCTTAAATTCTATACTCAAGATGTTTGGATGCTCATTTATAACCTGTTATCATTTAACATCAATCATGTTAAGAGGGAACTCAATTCAATGGCTGATAGGCTAGTTGTGCTTGCAACATCACCTACCCGACAAATTTTTCCTCAAAGCCCTGACTGTATGTTTCAATATCCATATCGTCCTCATATCCCCGATAACATAGAATCATGGCAGGTGTTCCCAATTGATGAAGGAATTTTCTCTTTCATACAAAATGAACTGTTTAAGCCCAAGGAAATCATATCTATTGAAGATGACAAATTTACTAAAGGCTTGACTCCTCTCGAAAGTTCATTTTCCTCAAGTGATGTAGGAAACAAAGAAACACATAAGAGGATTCAAAAAGTAAAGTTGGTGATTCCATTTCCTTGAACCTTGGGACACCTGAATCTCCAAACATCATTAAATTAGGTGCCCAATGTTCTGATGAAGAAATAACAAAATTCACAGAACTACTCCGTGAGTTTCAAGATGTTTTTGCATGATCATACGAGGATATTCATGGTTTTGATCCTGCTCTCATACAACATGCCATTCTTATCAAGGAAGGGGTAAAACCAGTTAGACAAAAAGAAAGAGCTATTAACCATGTGCTCGAAGATACTATTAGGAAATAATTGGAAAAAATATTGAAAGTTGGTATAATCTTTCCAGTTAATTATTCCAAGTGGGTTTAAAATCTGATCTCTATTCGGAAAACTACTGGCCAAATCAGATTGTGTGTCAATTTCCATGCATTGAACAGAGCAAGTGTCAAAGACCATTTTCCGCTTCCTAATATGGAAACGATTTTACAACAGGTTGCAGGGTCACGAATGATGTCCTTACTTGATGGTTTTTCTGGGTATAATAAAATCAAGGTAAAAAGGACTGATAGGTATAAAACCACATTTACTACACACTGGGGAACATTTTCTTATGAACACATGCCTTTTGGCTTGTCTAATGCAGGTGCCACTTTTCAAAGAGATATGCAGATAGCCTTTGATGATCTAATCAATAAAATTATCCAAGTTTATCTTGATGATTTGAATGTTTATTAAAAGAAACGGTTGGATCATTTTGGTCATCTTAGAAAATTTCTCATGTGTTGCAGAAAATTTGGCATTTCTTTAAATCCTTTCAAATCTATTTTCGGTGTCATGAAGGGCAAGCTCCTTGGTCATATTGTTTATGATTCAGGAATAAGAATATATCCTGAAAGGATTGTTTCCATTCTAAACCTTCTTGCCTCCACCTCCAAGAAAGAGGTTCAAGATTTCATGGGAATTATCAATTTTGTTCATAGGTTTGTTCCTAATTTCGCTGTCATGGTCAAACCCATTCATAATCTTCTGAAGCAAGATCATTCTTTTTCTTGGATAGATGATGCAGAGAATTCTTTCCTTAGGATTAAGAAATCAATCAGATCTACACTGGCTCTGGTGAAACCATACTTTTAGAAAGACTTTATTATATATACCAATGCCACCAAGGAAGCAATATCTATTGTCCTCTTACAAAATGATGACCAAAGCAATGGAAAACTTGTAGCTTACATGAGCCATATTTTATTAGACGATGAAATTAGGTACTCTTATATTGAGAAACATGATTTTTCTCTTGTTAAGGCTATACAACATTTTCACCATTTTATTTTAGGTAAACACACGCAGGTAAAAGTCTCTTTGCTTGCTATTAAGTTTCTTGTTTCATAGACTTATATTTCAAGAAAACTTGCACACTGGCTTGCCAACATTCAGGAGCATGATTTAACGGTCATGAATTCAACAATGATCAAGGGATGAGACTTAGACCTTCACTTAGATCAACACCTTGAACCAAGTGAAGAAATTGATGATCAGGATCATCCTCTTTCAACACTATTCTATATTGAAAATCAAAATCTTTCTATAGCTGAGCATCCTTGGTATACAAATATGGTGTATTATTTGCAACATAAAAAATGCCCAGATAACTTAGATCCTCACCAGAGAAGGAAAATCCGCCTCAGATCTTCCAGGTATATCATTTTAGGAGACTCATTTTTTAGGAGATCTACCGATGGTTTGTTACTTCGATGTGTAAATGATGAATATGCATATAAGTTGTTACATGAAATTCATGGATCACCATCTTTTGTCATCCACATCGGTGGCCATTTTTCTACTAAGGCTACTTCTTTTAAGATCATAAGAAATGGTTACTATTGGCCTTTGATATTTTGAGATTCCTATAAATTTGCAATATCTTGCGACAAGTGCAAAAAATTCGTTGGGAAAGAACGCCTTTCTGCCATACCCTAAATGGGGCCTAGACTTTATTGGTCCTATCAATCCTCCGTCTTTCGTAGGGAATATCTTTATTTTGACAACCATTAATTAATTTCCTAAGTGGATAGAGGTTTTCCTTCTTAGAAACACACATGATGAGCAGGTAATTTATTTCCTAGAAACTTATATCTTTTCCAGATTCAACATTCCATTAGAGATCATTACAGACAATGGAAAAACCTTCATTTATGAAAAATTGACTCAACTTCTGGTTAATTTAGGGGTCAAATATTTCACTTCATCGACTTATTATCCTCAGGGAAATGGGCAAGTAGATTCCACTAACACGAATCTGGTTAGGATCATAAAGAGGATCATAGAAGTTAAACTTCACTAGTGGCACACACTTCTCACTTAAGCTCTCTAGCCAGATCACACAACCACCAAAGAAACCACATGCTTTACTCATTTTCAGCTTGTATATGGCCAATATGCTATTTTGCCTACTGAGTTGGAGATTTCCTCCCTATGAATGATGTTACAGATTGAAGAATTAAATTCTTCCAATGCTCCCCAAAGGATAAATGCACTGTTATCCCTGGAAGAACAAAGGATTTTTTCCTTGGAGAACATAAAAAAAAAGGAAAAAAACTGTAAAAAAGTATTTTAATAAACAAGCAAAGGCTACTGATTTCAAGATTGATGAAAAAGTCCTACTATGGGACTCATCCCATACCAAAAGAGGAAGACCTTCTATGTTCCAGAAATTATGGCTAGGTCCTTTTAAAATCGCTTTTGTCATGGGCACAAATTCATACCTACTTACAGATTTGGAAGAGCGATTGTTCTCTTATAGTACCAATGGTTCCCACATAAAACATTATGTGGAACCAGCTTGATCATTAATGCTTATGAACACATGACTTCTGTATATGGTTTTTGTTTTGCCTCACTGTCTTCTTTTTTCTTTAGTTTGTTGAGTTTTTAATTTTTGTTGTTTTGTTTTTCATAATTATCAGAAATAAAGTCTGGATCAGTTTTTCCATAACGATGTCATTCTGTAAATATTTTTGATCGATGAAAAATAATATACATACAGCTGTCACGATGTCCTCCTTTCAGACATCGCTAAAATTTCTTTTTGCTTTCAATACTGTTGTAGGATAGTTAATTTTTGTCTTCTTCCCTGTTTCTGCTATCCCTTTATTCCCTCCATCTTGAGATTCAAAGAGCATATTGGAAGCATTCTCCTTTAAAATTTAAGAATCATTATCTGTTATGTCTTGTTCGAATGCTATGCATGCAGGACAAAAATCCTCATATGTATCACTTTCCATAAGTTATTCCCAAAGTCCCATTTCATTATTTCCCTTAAACCATATTCCCCCCCCCCTATTGCATGACTATTAGTTCCTAATTTTTTTCAATCATCTATTTCTCTTGGTCCGCGAAACCAAAACATTATGAGTTCTAAATCCGTTGAGAAAAAATTTCCCCGTGGAGTCGCCAATTTGTTGACGCCAAAAAAGTGCAGCATGGATTCCTTTCTGCAAATAGGTTTTAATTCCTTATTATTTATATATAATTAATAATATACTAGATAGGTGGGACCCGTATGTGAATGATGATGAAGGATGCCTTGTCTTTTATTACGCTCATGTCTATTTTCTAAAAAATGACTCTACAATTTTAAAAATTTGAAGCCAATTTCCAAGTGAAATGGGAAAATGATAGGTTTATTGGCGATTTAATTCAAAAGGAAAAATGTTGTTTTAATGAGCATCTTGGTTTATTCTGCTGCACATATATTTTGATTGGTTGATTTAATCTCCAAGCATGGGATATATTTGGTTATGGCATATTGCACTTATAAATTCTTGTGATTATAATGGACATTGGTTAATTTTGAAGGGCGGAAATGCTTCCCTAGCAATGGCTGTGGGACATATGATATGCCTTTTGCTAAGTGTTAAGCGCGCACATAAAACTCAAAAACTATATGGAAGGTGGAAAACTCAACTTTGTATTGATTTTTTGTTTGATATCTATAATGGATTATGCACTGGAGGTGTTGGTTCACTCATACTGGGCTATGGTTGATAGAGTTAACGTAAGATACGATGTGCAATTACTAAACATCGCTCTAACCCTACCTCAAGGTCGCCACCCTCGCTTAGTTCACATTTAGTTGATTGCTTGGTTGGTGTTGCCTTTATTTTTTTCGGCCTTGGAAGAAATAGTCATGTTTGTGGTTTTCCCTGGCATTCTACATACATGTATGATAGCTCTCACCTCTCCATTCATGAAATATAACTCTGCTCAGAATAAAGTTACGAGGTTGGCTCTTGCAATTTCTTAAAAACTGTGTTTTTCCGAAGTTTAATACAAGTGGGTATCAACTGTGTAATGACATTTTAAGTGGAGGTTTTCCCTTTTAGTATTCAAGTGTTTCAAGTTGATGATAGTGTTCAAACTCCTTTCTGTTTGGATTATTTGATTGCTTTATGTCCAAAATGAATGTCGCTCTATGCTATAGTTTTTGGCAAATTTTATGGCAACTATTTGGGTTTCACTCGTCTCTGGTCATTAATATTCGAGGGTTTCTCTGTGTGATAAAAGAATGATTGTTTTCTTAGTGCCATTACCCAGTCTTGGAATATTGGTAGCTCCTTCAAACTGTCTATCAACTGTTTGTATTTGTATGAATTTATTTTCCTTACGACTGCCATGAGGAGTCTGCAAAAAATCTGTGTGAAGAGATGGTTAAATATTTTTTTGGGAAAAAACCCTTTGTGAAGGTACCATTTTTGTGTTCGCCCATACCTCTGTTCTTACATTAATGTATGGAATTTAAGGGGTTCAAATTCTGGTCTTGATGTATGAGTGATTAACCCAGTTGTGGGAAAAGTTGTTATTTTCACTAAATCTTGGTTTTTTGGTTGATTATCCACCAGGGTTTTGGTTGATTTTGAAAAATATATGACAAAAGAGCACTAGTTGCACATGGGTTTCAAACTCAATCTATTACACAACAAATATTGAAAGCGATAATGCCAGCCTTGTATGTTGAAGAGTTGTTGGATTATGTTTTGTTCCATCGCATGCTTGATATGGTCTATTTTTAGTTGTTAGAATGGTTTCATGGATAGTTTATTATTAAAATAACGCCGTGAATAAAAATAAGAAGTGTACAATGGACAATCTTAGAGCTTTCCCAATGTTTTGAAACAACAATTGTTGGAATTGACTTATCAAACAAAGAATTTTTTTGGCAATTATGTTATTGATGGCAATGGCATTTGTTTTTGGGTATCATTGCATATGATAGAACAATAATCTTTTCTTCCCTCTCATTATACCATTTTTTTCTCACTATATTCCCCTCATCCTCCCAAATATATTAAAACACTCCCTATTCTATTATTACAAATTTAAAACTCTTTATGGAAATAAAAGGGATTAATATAAAAGATGGTTGATCACTGGTGGTTGAGATTTGGATTTAGATACCGTCTTTGTTACTTCTGCATTTTCTTGAATAATATTCATTTATCTTGTCCCATCTATTCTACCATTTTTCGCACATTATAAAACCCTCATCTTCCTAATAGCCTTACCTCTCCATGTTCAAATGGAAATTGATTGATGAAGTTTTAAGGTTTTAATGGATGGATTGCATGTGTTTCTGTGGTAAATAATAAAACTAGCCTTTTGATTTTATTTATGTATAGTTTTATGCATGGATTGTTAAGAGTTTTCATGACATGTTGGAATATTGCTTCAGAATGAGCTTCTTTAGTAGAGACAATAATGACAGAGGCAATAGAGGTAGAGGAACTTGGCAAAGAGACCATATAAGGTCAGTATTTTCAATACATTTCGATGCCAATCCACAAGAATTGAATCATCTTTTTCAAGCTGGGTTCTTCAACCTAGTTGACCATGGGATTCTCCATCCTTGACCTAAGAGGCCTCCCTTTCAACCACATCAAAACTTTTATGGTATCTATGCAAATAGAACAACCTATCAATGATGGTTGGAAAGAGTTTGTCCAACAACCTGCTACTCATCATCACGACTAGCCTACTACATCTTGTCCATTACTTACTCCTCCACCACTGAAAAATCCAATTCCTCAATCTAATCATGTCATCTCACCCATTCAATCTTCTCATGCCAGTAAGAGGCTAAAAAATGATGTTCCTAGGCCTACGCAAGATAAAGGAAAAGGAGCAGTGACTCCCTCCAACTTATCCAAAAAGTCCTTTGAATCTATGTCCTCAATCCTTCATCTTAAATATGATTGTTCTTATGTTATCAATGCAGTTCAGCCTCAAGGATCCAATTAGCCTAATGCTGCCATTGAAATATAAAAAGGGGACAATAGTGAAAAGAGGCCAAATGCCTCTCACAGTAAATACGGTTTTTGATGATGATTAATGTTATTTTTTTATGTTGAAGATAGTCTCTTTACTTTGACAATATTTTGGACAACAAGCATATATTTAGGCAGTTTTTTGGACAACATGGATATAAATTTATTTTTGGATATGGCCATATTATATTTTGCTAATATTTAAATATGTGATTATAAATATGAGCACAAGAGTTACAAGGAGAGTGTTTGAATCAAATGATTGGGGTTTTATAATTCATATTTAATGATTATTAAAAGAAATGAATGGGAGTCACGAGGGGTCCCACCTATTTAGTTATTATTTAATTAGACCCTTATTTATATACACTATTATTATTTGTCTCAACTAATTAGTTAAGCTTATTTGGCTTAACTAAACAAAGCTAGTTTAACTACCATAACTTATTGAGAAGGAATAAAATCTCAATGAAATGAAGAGACAAAGGGATAGAATAGAAGGAGAACTACAACCATAAGGTTTTCTCTATACTACTGAGATAATTTCAAATTTCATTCATTCTGAGTTTACTAGAAGGCTTAACCCTCTTGATGACGATAGGGTCTTATTGAAGGCAACATGATTCAAAAACTGAATCACATATTTCAGTAGCTTGTCTTAAAGGTGTATGATTTATTTTTAGTAGTCTATGTATTCTTGTTTGTTTATGAATTGAATTTCAGGACTGATAAACAATATCTTGCAGAGTCATGTGAAAATTTTTTGTGGCAAGATGATCTAGATCTTTATATTCAGTTTTGTTTTGTTGTCAGAGTCTTTTTGTATGGTTCCCATTAGAGGCTTCTAAATCTGACTTTGGTCCCTACCCTCATAAGGGTTTGTAAAGAGAACTCAGTCTTGTATCTCATAATGAAATCAATAAAAAAAATTAGATTACTATTTCAGTCTCACATATGTATTTTAATGATTTGGTTCACTCTTTTTATTTTTATCTCCATGTACACACTCATGTAACTTATGTACACATTTATGTAATTTTTGTTTAAGTTCATTTCTTTTTTGCATAGTTACATACAATATATAAAAACCAGACTTGGTCCCTTGTACTTAATACCTTTGGATTAAGTGATTGTTTTGAGGCTATAAAACCTGGGTGACATTCCCAACTATATTGCCTTAGCCTAGTACAATCTGAAAATGCTTGATTAAGGTTTTCCATACCTTTTCATCAACATAGGTCAGGGGAAAGTGGGTTTCCAAGATACAAGAGTATGGCTTAGAAATAAAACCCACTAAGTTAATCAAAGGTCAAGGATTATCTCATATGCTAATACAAGGAAATGAACAGGCTTTGGACCTAGTCTGTCAAAACAGTCAATCTAGGCCAACCCTGTCATCAGAGCTTTAGAAATTAGATCAACACTAATGGTATGCTGATATCATTTTCTTTCTTTCCAATCTCACATGCCCAAGTCATTTAATTGCTCATAAAAGAAGGGCATTGAGGTTGAAAGAAACTAAGTATTGTATCATATAGGATGGATTGGGGTGGAAGAACCCCAATGGGTTGATACTTAGGTGTGTTGATGAGCTTGAGTCCAAGAGACTTATGGTTGAATTTCATTCAAGGTTTTGTGGTGGGAATTTCGTAGCTAAAACTACTACTCACAAAATTCTCATAGCAGGTTATTATTGATCGACCATTTTTTCAAATGTGCATAAAATGGATGGGGGTTTCCAGTAGTGTTAGTTGTTCACAGGGAAACAAAAGCTAATAGCCTTGCCTCTTCAGCCAGTAGTAGTCGAAGCTCCTTTTCAGTAGCGGGGGATTGATTTTATCAGTCAATTTAAAGAAAATTCAAGTAATGGCTATACTTGGATAATCACAATGACCGATTATTTTACCAAGTAGGTAGAAGCTATACCCACCAAGTCAGTAACCGACAAAGTGGTTATGGATTTTCTTGAAGATAAGATTATCACTAGGTTTGGTGTGCTCACCAAGATAAGTATTGATAATGCCAAAGCCTTTAGTTCAACATAATTGTTCTCATTCTATTTCAAATATGAAATTATGTTGTCCCACTCTTCAAACTACTATCCCCAAGGCAATGGTCTTGTTGAGTCTAGCAACAAGAACTTAATGACTATCCTTAAGAAAACAATTGGGTTTAATAAAAGGTCACGGGATAACAAAATTAAGTTTTCTTTATGGGTGGATAGGATTGAAGAGTGCTACAGGAAAGAGTCCCTTTGAGCTTCTTTATGGGATCGATGTCACTTTTCCAGTTCATTTAAAGCTTCTAGTGTATCAATTTGTTCAGAAGTATGGTTTGGATGAGGATTTTCAGCAGAGAAAAATTGATTAGTTGGTTGAGCTTGATGAAAAAAAAATGGAAGGCCTTAGATTAGAGCATGAAAAATCAGAAAAAGGTAAAGAAGACTTTTGATAAGTCTTCAAAGAAGAGGAATTTTCAGGCAAGTGATACAATCCTTATTTGGGACAAAAGAAGAGAGAAGCCAAGAATTCACGACAAGTTTAACAGTTTATGAACATGTCCATACATTATTCAGGACATGGCCGACAAGAACTCTTTCTTTCTTAGCAATTTGGATGGTGATAAGTTGACGCTCCTAGTAAATGGTCAAATTCTCAAGTTATTCTTTAGGGAAGTCATCTTATGCCCATGGGGCATCCTTTGTATAATATTCTCTAACCCTTCTCCTTTGTACTTTACATTTTCATTTCCTGTACAGAGTTTATTTACTGCTTTTGTATATATACATGTATATTATGCTTACAACTCATGTTTATTATTGGATTTTTATATGGATATGTTACTAATGAGGCATCGATGATGCATGTTATATGATTCTAGATTCTCGTATGGTCTCCTTTGATAAAAAAATATCAAACACACATCCCCATATGGAGCCAATATTATCAACCGATTTTTACTATCTGGATTTGCAGTTGGGCTGTCAAATATTGAGCAACCAGATGCTCATAATTCATTGTTCATAAATTCAGCCGGTCTATGAGACCACATTTGTTTTCGCATTTCAATCAATTTAGGGGAATTGTAATAAATGAATGTAACATGAAAGTTGTAAAATACTTTTTCCACCCAAGACCTGAGCACGATTATGTACTCTAGAGTGTTTTTTTTCACTTGTTAATTATTTCTTTCCTGAGAAATTAGGCGATTAATAATTTCTAAGTTTTTTTCACTGAAATCACCTCCAAAGCTAGAGTATGTGATCGTGGTTAGGCCTTGGCATGGTATAACCAATTTATAGTTTCTAAATGTATATGAATTCATTCTAATTCATGTCTATTGAGTCATACATAAATTGCGCTAAGTCCCCCCTAGAATTTTTTAAAGTTTTCAGTAAATAAAAAATTTCCCATAAAACGAATAATTTTAATTGTAAAAGTAAATAAATTCATAAATGTGACATCATTTGTTGTCGAATGCCATGTTTTGTGCTCATTTTCTAAGCCATAGCACCTACTAAACCCTTATCCCCCCTTTGTTGAGGCAAAAAAGTGATTTTAATCACTCAAAATTGATTTTTTCTCTCAAAAAGGTAAAAAAGACATAATAATTAAAATGATAAATTTTAGCAAACATGTGAGGGACATGTTTCCTCATGTATGGAGTCCTAGGATAGGTTGGATATTTATTCTCTTAGTGAAGGCTCTTTATTTGAGTGAGATGGAAAGCAGGTGGAGATCCCAATTAAGCTAGGCACACTTCCTCCATGTGTGGCGAACTAGCAAAAGAGGGGCGCTAATCCCTATGTGTAACTCGACCTCCCCTCATCTACCACTCCACTTCCACTCCTCCTCACCCTCACTTCACTCCAACTCACCCTCAAATCACTCCACTCTACCTACCACTCACTCCACTCTTTCCCCACTCCACTCATGTGCATCCCCACTTCACTAGTGCCCACTTCTCCTCTTGCCATGCACCCTTCTATTGGAGACTTCACCCGAATTGATATAAAGCAAGCTCAACCCTCCTCCTTTAGACGATTTGTAGCTTGGGAGACTTGATTTTTTTTATTGTAATATTTTTCTCATGCTATGGAATAAAATACTTTGGAGGTAAAAATCGATGGTGGTGTGGCTATTGTATTAGTGAATGTGGTCCATATGAGGTGATTTTGTTTCATGGATTTCTTTATTTCTTGTTAGTAGTGGCCAATATTTAAGAATATTCCTATTCAATTGGATATAGTTGTTAATGTATTTTATTCCAATTCTATTGAGTATTTACATTAAATATTTAATATGCATGTGATGTTTTATGCTAAACTAATGTGTTTTTCAGTCTTTTGTGTAGGTAACACCATTTTTCTAACCATATCTTTTGCAAGGGGTTTTATGAATTAGACATGATCATATCATCTAGAATAAAGGAAGGAACTTTCTTGCATCCTTCATTCTTCAAGGAGTTGGACAATTTCCTTTCTTTTCCTTACCATCAAAGCAACTCCATTGCCCAAGGGTTCCAAGCACTTCAAGTTTCTCTCTCTCTACTCTCCAAAATTTCTTACAATTTTCTGGTTACTTGGGTTACTTGGTTACTTACATGCAAAGAGAAAATTTGGTATAAAATCTCATCATTACTTTGCATGGTCACTTTTCCAAGTCTCTGAATTAATTAGAGTTTCATATTTTACGAAAAGGTAGATTTGGTAAAGTTTTAGACACTTTTAAGCTAGTTTCAATTCATTTTTTTAAAAGCTAAAAGTGAAATCTATTGTTGGGATTTTCATTTCAAAATATAGCAAAATTAAAAGTGCTTTTCTTTGCTGTTCTAAAAAAACATTATAAAATTAAAAATTCAAAACAATTTATGGTACTTTTGTTCATTAGTTAGCTTGAATTTTTTCAAGCAATTTTGATCTACCCCCTAAGTTGTTCCAAAATCATTTTGGGCATCTTTGGGGTATTCTTCTTGCTGATTTTTGCAGGTTATTGGAAAACCAAGGAGAAAATCTGTCAAATTTGGATGAGTTTGGAGTATTCAAGCAATCAAGATCCCTCTAACCTCTTCAAAAAACCATAAAATTCTTCTAAAAAATACTTTCCTTTACTTAATAAAATTTGCAAGACCTTTAAAATACAAAAGCATTACCTTTTGCATTTGTTTATATTTCTTTAATTGTTTTTCTAATATCTTTTGTTTGTTGATTATAAACATGTCATTACAAAGAAAGCGAGAAGTTCTAGATGATTTGGACCAAGTCAAAGCTTTTTAGGCCTCAAGATCCATCCTTCAACCTCTTCTCTTCAAAGAAAACCTTGTATCACTTGATGATATTTCTTAAACAATATCACAAGTCACCTAATAAAAGTAGAGTTTTGTTTTAGGTCTTAGTTATTTTCCTTGATCCATTTCTATAAGGATCATTCAACTCTCTCTTACAAAGAAGAGATTATTGTAATAAAAAGTTGATAAAAGCGGGCCTCATAATGCTCAGTTTCGTCATCCCCTTTAGGGGGATCGGTGGTGTGGTTGTGTGCTTTATTTCTATATTGGTTTCTTGATTTACTTTACAAACACACAATCTAAAGGAATCAATCAATCAATCAATCACAACACTTAATTTCTTTTGGGAAACACAATATTTTAATTGTAAACTTAGTTTTTCCTTTCACTTTCGCATTTAGTAATTAGAAAACACTTCAATTTCCGTATTTTCTTTTTCAACATTTTTTTTTTGTTCTAAAATAAACATTACCCTCATCTCTCGGTGAGTTGTTCCTAACCCTTCCAATTGTGAGCCTAGTCTTGATCTCTTGGAAGGAAGTTCCATAAAGAGTCGGGCTAGTCAGTGCGGATAGATTAATAGGGAATTCCTTAAGAAGTATTTCTTCAATGGAAACGTAAGAGAGTTTGTGTAAGAAATTTGATGGGAACTTTGAGATCTAGGTTCTCCCTGTCAGATCTCCCACATTCTCTTGAGTTTTTGTTCAAAATCAAATGGATACTCTCCATGTTGGATATTCAACAAACTCAACCTCCACTCTAGGAATATTCTCTGAAGGGACAAATCTAGATTATCTCTCAAAAATTTTATTTTCATTGCAAATAAAATTTACCTCATTAATCTACCTCCAATAAAGACAATTTAATAAATCACATGTTCAAAAACAACCCATGATACTTTTAAGGCATTGGTCTCAATCTTCATACACTTTATTTGCTACACGTTCACTATGGGCATGAGTTAATCTTTCATTGATTATGTTATGGTGATTGACTAATAAATTTTTAGTTACGTGTAGATATTGTATCCTTTACTGTCCTGTGCAAGCATCTTTTACAATTGGAAATCTTTCTTTTATCAAATCTTATTTTATCGATCGAATGAATGAATGTTGAATTCTTTACTTAAATTGTTTTATTTTTCAATAAACTCCTAGAATGGTTTCTTTTTCTTAGATTAGCTTAAGCCATAGTATTTTTGTTTGAAACTACCCCCCTTGGCTTCACTAGGAGTTGGCCTAGATAGAGGAGTCAAGGATTTAGGTGACAACACCTTGACTTGAGACTTTCCCCCAAGGACACACTAAGTGGATTGAAGGTTTCTTCCATGCTCCCCCAAGTTTGTATAAAGGAGACAACATAGATCATTATAATCACTCGCAGTTTTGGAATAACTCTTCGGTTTGATAATAAGGATACATTATGTGGTTTTGAACTCAAGGTGATACATTATGTGGTTTTGAACATTCTGCGGTGACACATTCCACAGTTTTGAATAACTTTGTGGTTCTGTAATAAAGATACATTATGTGGTTTTGAAGTCTGCGATTTTGAACTCTCGGTTATGCGTGGAATAAACATGTGGGTTTGAACTCAAGTGAGTCAATTGTTACTTATTTTCTCTTCTTTTCAATATGATTAATCCACCACTTCCAAAACCTCATCCTGTAAAGGGGAGGCCCTCCAAAGTCACCATAGAGAGTCTTTATGAATATATAGTGTTGGACACACTAAATAGAAGATAAGTGTGTAATGCATT
Organism: Picea engelmannii; assembly: GCA_009831015.1. Lineage (NCBI taxonomy): Eukaryota > Viridiplantae > Streptophyta > Pinopsida > Pinales > Pinaceae > Picea > Picea engelmannii. Next base: position 596,762 of record ML784348.1, read on the forward strand.
TATTAATAGATATGATACACATATATACATATTTGAATGACCTTTGGATTCATCGTCCAAGGTATCTTGGACTCCCGATGACTCTTTGTACACACATGATGGTTCACATTCCATCTCATCGATAAACCTAACGGATTATGTTTCCAGCATTCCACCCCTTAATCTGAAAGGGTGTATCTGAGTCCAAGGTGAGAGTTGATATATGAAAGGAGGAAACTAAAATATGGAAGAGTGCAACTACTGATGGTTGAATGTGCTCTCTGAATCTCATGGTTTTGGGATAACCACAAACTAAATGATGATGGTGGTTTAAGGAAGACCACAAACCAATTTGGTGGTTTGAGTATGACCAAAAACTACATAACCTTGCTCTAGGCTCAATGGTTCCCAAAACATTTCCTAAGTTAGCTAGAAGTTGAAGTTGGTGATGTATTCTACTAATTGGAAGTGCTTTGGATGTTGGTTTAAAAATGACCATAAACTATTTTGTAGAAGAAGCTGTAAGTCTTATATCAAGTGGGGTTTTAAGGGAAACCACAAACCATTGTCTAGCATAAGTTGTAAGTCTTGTACGAAGTGGCGATTTAAGGAGAACCACAAACCAATCATGCTCGCTTGTCATGCTTGCTTGTTACTTCTTGAATGATAGTGCTTCAAAACTTGAAGCCTGGTTTTCAATCGCTAATGTTGTTCCCCTCTGTCAGGGACAAGGTGATAAAATGCAAATCCTTTCACTACAATATGGCTCAATACTCGAGACTCGATTCGTTAGTATAAATAACATATATTCTTGACTATTGATGACCATCGCCAAGAAGGAATCCACCCATAATGTTTCTTTTCTCTTGTAGTTGTCTCGTGTTTAAAACACTTATTTGAATGATGGTTGTGATGTTCACAATGCTCACAAGGATGAATATCGAAAAACTAATGTTCCATGTGGCCAACTCGCTGACAAAGGTTTCATATTAGAATCTACTCTTGAACTGGAGCAGGTGAATGTGAACCTTCTCATAGCAATCCAACACTTTGGAAATGGATCAGTTTGGTGTAATCCAGATTATGAAAGGTGACATATTTTTCATATCCAAGACCAGTTATGTGCTTGTTAATTATGATTTCTTCCCAAGGTTTGATGATCCTATTGGAAAGAGGAAGCTGATGTTTAACTGCATTTGAATCTATTGATGTCTCACTGAGTGGCTATTGCACTGGATGTTGGTTTGAATCAACATCAAAATCTTCATCATCTTCTAAAATAGGGTTTTGAACGAAGACTGATTCAAAATTTTGTAGAATATTATGTTTCTTAAGATGCAAATGTGTAAGTTTAATTTATTTTTATTAACGAGAACGGGAATTGATACCCATTCTGCAAGAAGAACCAGATAAATAAAACCCACCTTAAGCATATTTTCTACCACATCCTTTATAACGGTTGCTTTCTTAGGTTTAACTGGTCATAATTTTTTCCAAACCGACTTATCATTTTTGTAGGTACGAATCTCATGTTCAACAATGTGATGGTTATTGCATGACATCTCCTCATAGGACCAAGATAAAACATCACAGACCTCTTTAGACAAAGAGGTATACATGCGAATATATTCAAGAGACTATTCCGCACTGATAAAAACATTTTCAATGATGTCAGGGGTCTTATAGATATCGATCAGAATGGTTTCTGATATGTTATCCATGTTCTCTTCAGCATAGACACCATGATTTTCCAAGGGGTTCATAGACTGATCAACACCTCTACTCAAGGCTGACTAAAACTCTCCATTTTTTACTTGATTTATCCTTGGAAGGAAATATGGTTGATGACACATATCTTCCCATGGCCTTTCTGGCTCTGTCATTGCCTCTATAATGGCTTCATCAAAGGGAAATACAATGTCAAGGTAGTTGAGGGAAATCAAATAATTCTGAGCCCAAATAGGAATTGGAAACTCATTTTCTTCTTCTGTTCATGAAGAAGTCAGATTAGAGTATGTAATATATTGTTGGATTGCTCGATAAGCGATCTCTGTTGTAGATAGTGGCATCTCCATCCTAACATGCACATGACCTTTCACCGGTTCACACAGTGAAGGTAACACCCATGGATCTTCAAAATACATGGTTTTGAATGAACTAACTCATGTAAAGGGGATCAAGGGGATCAACTTTGAATATATGACTAGGGTAGCACAAAAATAAGAAATTTTATGATGAAAAATTAAATGTTCCCATGAGCAAAGGATACATTCCAACATCATTTCTCTCAATTGTCGTTTGGGAGTTTTCAATCAATGGGATAGTAGATCCTGGATTTTCCATGGAGTCAGAGTGGATAAATAACATTTGGTAGATTTTTACAATCCTCCCTTCATCGGAGAAGCATAAAAATCTAAAAACCAATTATATGACAACCATCATCACATAGGTCCAACTCCTTCCTAACAAAAGATGATAGTTTAGTGGAGCGTCGACTACTTCAACTTATACGAAAAATGGACTTTCCTCCTAACTGTAGCAAAAAAGAGGAAATGATCCTGTGTGAACTTAAGGATCGTCCATAAAACATGGTTAAAAGAGTAGGATAATGGGTAAGTTGCAGAGTGCCAATGGATTTCCAACAAGATAAATACATGACACACATTGAAGCACCTTCATCAATCATGATCCTCTAAATAACGTGATTTGTGTACACAGTACTAATATGGAAGGCTACATGATAAGGAAAGATAGGCTTCACTTTAGTATCATCAAACTTCATAATGAGTTGGAACAAAGAGTCAACAACCCCGATTGCGGAAAAAAATGTGGCTCGTTGCACGGGGAAAATTTGGAGCACCTATAAGGAAAACATCACACAAAGCATTTTAGTCAAATCCTAAACAATAGAGTAGTTGGGAGTGAATCAATAATTGGTGTTGTGCAACACCTTCTTATACACAACTTTTGGTATGCATGACATTTTTCTCTTCTAAGGCTTCTTTGTATGGAGAGAAGTATATGGATCTAAAGTTTCTTTTCCTTTAGACGTTGACTCAAGATTGTCATAATCGTGAGACCTAGTCGAAAAATCTACCTCCTCTTTCCTATGGTTCACCATATTGATGAATGACATCGATACATCCGACAAAGGTGTACTTGAGGTGCCCCTTATGGATTTATAGTAGAAGAGACCGCTTGCATGTTCTTCCCTTGTGGGAACAAATTATTTTGTACAACTAGTTGTTGTTGCGTAAGCAGGTGGTGGGCCTCTTCCATTTGCAGGCACTAATGGTAAGGTGATATCCCCCACAAATATTGAAAGGGAATTTCACCTTCTTGTTCTCCTTCGTTGCCTCTCCATATTTTGCATCAGATTTGGAATTTTTATTACATCCACCTCCTTTCTTATCCTTTCCCTTTTTACTTTTCCCTCGAAGTTGTTCGGTACCCTTTTGGGCCATTGATTGTACAACATGAACATCCAATGATAGGATAGTGGGGGTGTCAAAGCAGTGGATTAACCAACTATAGATGGATGAATATTCATCTGTTTCATCTATTTCATAACTAGATCTGCAGTTGTTCTTTTAATGAACCCTACAATTCCATCAACATGTAGTCTATATTTTTCTTTCGGTGGGTCGAAACCGATTCATGGTGCATCTGGTATAATCTCATAAAGGATCCCAGACCACAAATATATCAATTCTAGTTGTTGGGCCCTAAATATCACCTCTTCCTATGAGAAAACTCCTGACGTGGATAGATATTTAGAGATGTATGAAAATAAAGACTTGAGGAACCATTCCAACAAGAATTCAGGAGGAACTTTGTCTTTGATTGACCTCTTCCTTCTCTGCCACTCTTGGATGTGATCCAAGATATGAGTGGCCTTCTCTTGTTTAAGTGTAGACATGAGGTTGGTGTTGACATTGTACCAAACAAGTAGATAGAAGTGGTTGAGGAAAACCAAATCCAGATCGTGAAACATGAGAAATACTCCACCATCAAGTTCGATGTACCACTTCATGATGAATCTCGTTAAAGTGCATTGGAAAAGGAAAACTTGGATGGAATCATCATTTGAAGAGTTCAATGAAAACCATAGATGAAATGCTATCACATGATCACTAGGATATTAACCAAACTTTCCTTCAAAATTAGGGATTTATAAGGGTAACTTGGTGGGGACCAGTGGTCAGTTTGGATCATGGAAAACTAGATAATTCATAATCTTGGATAGGTTTGGTAGGTTCAATGTTTCCAGAAAAGGTAGCCTTGACTGGTACCAATAGTACCAACTAGGAGGATTGAAAATTCCAGGTTGAAAACCCACCAGAAAATAATACCCTGGATTGGTACTAGCACTAGGCTACCAGGAAGAGCTTGTGAATGGGCCAAGGTTTTGATTGAAATCTTGTTGACCTTGTTTAAATGGAGGAAAACCTCCACCCATCTGATTCCTATATGGAAAAGAGGGATTTCCTCTCACTGGAATCCCTTAGGAAGAAAAAATTCCTTGTGTTGGGATGTTTTGATCGAGAAAGGGGTTTCCCCTTGATGACATCCATTGCGAAGAGTAGGATCCTTGCATGGGATTCAAATAGAATTGGAAGGGGTTTCCCCCTATAGACACTCTAGATGGGGGAAAATGATTACTTATGAACTGACCATATAACATGAACGGGTTAGAAGAAGATGGCATGCTAGAGGATTGGAATCTACTTCCCATAGAACTACCCCATCCCACGAAGGGATTAGGGATGGAAGACAGAAAAGGCCCACTTTCAAGAGAAGGGAATGATGAAGGAATATGACCTCCACACTAAGGAAAAGATTGGAAGGGAATCAAATAATTCCCTGTACTAATATTAGTAGCTCGAGGAATTGATTGAGAACCAACTCATACATTCTACATGCTGATTGAAAGAATATCAAATGAAAATGTGTTAGATACTAAAGGTAATGACGAGGTTGTACCCAAAGGTTTATTGGACTCATCTATCAATGGTGTAGAGCTACTGGTCGATGTGACTATTGTGTATTGAACCATGATAGTTGTTTGGTTATATATGAAAGGAGGTAGGACTCCTCTTGACACAATTTTCGACGTGGGGTTTGCAAGGGTCCTTGACCTAGACACTTATGAAGTGCCTTCCATTATGGACCATCAAAGAGCAAGGCTATCAATGAAATCTTACCTGGAAGCCGAAATATGTGAAACAACTGTATCATGGGGTCTAGTTAACATAGGATTGAATGAGCGAATGAAACCTTTAGCTTTGAGATTGAATATGCGTGTGACCTCCAGTGCAAAAGAACTATTTTGTGTGGGCTTTGTCTCTACTATTTCAACGGGACTAGTTGGTACAAACACACCAATTTGATCGAGTTGATGCCTAAAAGGAGGTGGCAGAGGATTCACTTCCACTTGATCGGACAAAATACCTTGAATTCTCCTAGATCGATGAGGCAGTTTATTAGACACTTTGATTTATCAACTTTAGGTGACTACCAACACACCTTCCTAAGAAATATATGATCACATAGCACACCTATGGAAAATCCCTAAAAGAAACAACAATAAAAAAAAACCTTTCCAATACTCTGACTATGGTGGATTAGGTCCTAAGACCATAATATCAACAAATTCAGGTAAGGACCTTCTGAATGAAGGCATGGGTTGATTATGTCCCATGAACTAGTGAACGAAGGAGTGAGAAGTAGTTACCCCAGCCTCAACTAACCAACCCTTCCTGGTGAAAGTACCCATGCTTCACGAGGAACCCTATAGAGGCATTGAAAAGTGTGACACGATGTCTGCCCCAAGTATCACATGAAACCCCCCACAGTCCTCTAAGGTCCCTAGGAATGAAAACTAAGGGTACCAAGTTGCAGTCAACATCTTGGGGGTACATTTGACAATTTGGATTGAACGTATGGGAATAGTAACAAATCCTAAAGCCTTGAAAGCATCACCTCTCATGGAGGTAAAGGCACTGACGAAACCCCCAAAATACAACCTTTCCATTATGCTTAGTCAAGATTCGGAGGGGTTATCTCCTTGTCCCTCCTTCACATGAACTCATGTTTAACTCATGTTAGAGGAGGTTATCATATATACGTATACATAAATTAGATTTTTTTCTCCCTATCTTAGACTCCTAAGTTTCTTTTTTTCCTTGGATAAATTAACTCTCAAGCCTAAACCAAGGCCATAGCCTAAGCTAGTTTGTTTACCCTAGAAAATGAAAATGTCTAGTTAATTTTAGTTAAATGTTCATTTTACAGGGGTTGTTGTTTACTTAGTAAGGGTATTGGGTGATGTTGGGCCCTCCATTCCAACCCACTTTACTTCTCATATAGTTGCACAATTCCTTGAAAAGTTCTCATACTTGCCTTGTTGTTAGCTGTCCCAAGCAAATTCAGAGTCTTCATCCATAGACTGAATGCTTCACCAACTTATGGATCCATATGCAGTGGGGTTAATATAATTTGCTCAGTTTCGTATAGTCATAGTGTAGAGTTGATCCAGAGCATCATGTTCCATACTCTCATCTACTGGGTCACTATACCATGGACCTTGATATGGGTCTATAGGCTAGGTTACTTTCATGCCATCAGATTCAAAGGTCATAATTTATTTCTTAATATCTATTATAGCATAGTTCTCATAGGGCCAGTCAATTCATAACAGAGATGGGTACCAGGGATGATTTTAGGGGATAAATTTCGCTGATGGGCTAATTTTACATGATTTTTCCCAAAAACATATTCTCTATTCTAAAAATGATTCACCCAAATTTTATAGGATAAAATTATTTTACCTTAAAAATTGCCAAAATTTTATACAAACTATATAAACTCCTTGTAAATTTGAATATTTTTACAAAAATATTGCCAAACATTTTATAGTTGGCATATGAAGGATTGTAAGATTCGCCAAGGTTTATACATTTTAAAATAAATTTCCATCCTTAAAATCATCCCTGTTGGGTACATATATTTCCCCCCCATTATTTCTATGACCTTGAATTCCGCCATATTTTTGATGCCATCAAAATCCACTTTGACATTTTGTAGCCTTCCTACCAGATAAATGCAGTATTTATTTTCTATCCACAAATAGATCATAGAATAAAATATCTTGGGATTTCCCATCACTTCCCAAGTTGTTCTTGGTAAGAATTGACATCAAAACCTAATTCCAACATAATGTCTCTGATTTCATAGTCCTCAACGTGAGCATTCAACCAAAATTATCTTCTAGTTATCTTTTTCCTTCTCTGTATCCTACTTGCGTTCCTTACTGGAAGGTTAGCAACAATGGACTCTTCAGATTTTCCTTTAGTTCCCAAGGCCCTTTTGAGTGTGGTACGCAACTTCCCAGTAAGATGTTCATCATCTAAAATGTCAGAGAATAGTTGTAACCATAGATTAATAGCCTTCTGTGACTTACTCGAGGGCTCCATTTGTTGGCAAGGATTTTGCTTAGAAATTGGTTCCGCAACTTCAGGCATTGCAAGACTAGATAGTTTTATAAACTTTTCCAATGCATCTTTGAAAAATCCCTTCTGCCTAACAGGATCATACCTGGTATTCTCAAGTACTACCTTTTGTATTTTGATCTGATGAGGACTTTCAATATCGACATCAGTTTTGGTTCCTCTTCTAGTGAAAATGTTAATATTGGGGTATTTTCCCTTAGCTACATATCTAAGTTCAAAATTTATCAGATTGGACCCTCTTTTCCTTGCATGGTCTTCCCATTTGGAAATCATATCTGGACAATCTTCGATGGAGTGGGTATTATTTTTGCAGTGAGCACACCATGGTATTCTTGGGAGTGGAAAATCCCTTGTGAGATGCCCTTTCTCATCACAGTTATAGTAGAAGCCTAGTCCCCTTCTGCTAGTATGTCCTCCTCTGAAATTTCCTCCACATTGATGAACTCCTCTGAAACCTTGAGGCATTTAGTTGAATATGAATGTAGAATGATCCAATTTGTCATCTAGAGAATCCAAATCTCTACATTGGTTTCTAGTATGAGTAGGGGACCCATAAAATTCATAATATACTATATTAGAACAAGGGTGTACTTTTGTATAATAGGGCAGTGCCTAGGAGAGTACCCATAACTTCTATGGATATCACAATACTCATTGTTATGTCCTCCTTGATGATTCAGGAAAGCATGGTATTTAATAGGGATATGAAATGGAGTTGTAGCAACTACTTTTACAACTTCTCCCAATGGTCCTATCAGTGGAGGTGACATTAGGTAAGAAGGGGGTCATGAACCCCTCAATCTTGGGCATTCAGTTGATGTATGAACTTCGGTATGAAAACCACTACACCATACATGCGGTTGACTCACTATGGGAAGGGTCAACTCTTGGATTTTTTCCGTTAACATGGAGATTTGGCATTGCATTTACATGATATTAGTATGCTCAGGTGGTCTCATCACCCACAATATTCAAAGATAGCCTTCCATATCGTCAATCTTCATGGTTTGTTCCAACACCTCTCCCAAAGTAGCTATCCTTTGTTGAGTCAATGGGATTTGGTTAAAGGTAACAACCCAAGAATAAACCATTCTCTATGGTTATCCTCATGGATAGGGTTTGTTAATTTCCCTATCGCATCCTTAAATATTTGGTTATATTCCCGTGCAAACTCACCATCTCTTTGTTTTATGTCTTGTAGCTCAGGGAGATCCTGTTTCTCTGATTGAGGTAATCGAGATTTCATTATAAGTTTATGCTTTGTTATACTATGTTGTCATTGATTTCAAAGGGTTGATCTCAAGTATTGGCATAGTAATGTGCTTATATCATTGATGTATTGATTATTGGATTATGTTGTGATTGATGTAATTAATGTCAAAGGGTTGATGTCATGTGGTGTCATAGTGATGTGGTGTCATAGTGTTGTATCATTGATGGCATGTCATGGTTGATAGGAAGTAACAAATGGATGAACTCCAAAGTCATCCCATTATGGTTAAATCCCTCACGATAAGATGCTTTGTGAAGTCCAAATGGTTAAGTGGTTGAGTCATCCTAGATGTATGGTTTGGTAGCCCCAACAATGTAGTTTTTGGTTGAGGAATAATGTAATAAAAATCAATGAATTTTCAAGTGAAACTATTCTAGATGGATAGTTCTCATCATGCCATTTCTGGTGATATGTAGAATGTCACATAACTCCTCACCGTTAGAGAGTTATGGCCATGTGAAGTTGGAGAACCCTCATGAGTTATCTAGAAGCCCCTAGAAGGTCAAAGAATTCAAATTATTCTAGAATCTCCTAGAAGAAGTTGACCAGTCAAAGTGGTTAGTCATGGGTTAAGTGGCTGCAACAAGAAACAATTAAAAATAAATTAGTTGCAATTAGAAGTGGAGAGTTTATTATTTGTAAATAAAGTGGTTGTAAGTGGAAAAAGTGGTTAGAAGTGGGTTAGCTCCAAAAGAAGGAAGTTGGTTAGGAGATAATCCCTAGAAGAAGCTACTTGGAGAGTATAAATAAGAGAGTAAGGGTCTCTTATGGATGAGAATATTTTGAGCATATTGAAGATCTATTTTTGGTGAAAGGTTCATTGCAGGTACTCATGGATGCATCAGAAGTTCCGTAAGTCTGATGTAGCAAGGAAGTTTGACGACAAAAGTTTTGGAGGTTCAAAAAACCTTAGGTTTCTAGATCTGTATGCAGGCTACAGTGGGCTAGAGAATGTACATACACGGGCTGAATAAGAACAGGTCACGTATATTTGAAAAGTCTAAGAAAATATTGAGTAGATTCTAGTGTCGAATTCGTGAAGTCTAAAGAAAGTACCCAGGATATCAGTCTACAAGTTCATATCTACTAAAACATTTTTGGTATAGTTATATGTTGTCTTGATGCTTATATTTACTTATGGTATGGAGAATTATTAAAGCATTCTTTGTATGGTTGTTATGATGCTTGGATATGGTAGGTGTTGGTTGGTTGGTTGAGTGGTTCTGTTATGATATGATTGAGGGATATATATGTTCTCTGATTGTGTATGCATGAGGAACATGCATATGTTAATGGATGGTGTATATTTTTTATGGTTGGAATGGTACTAGTTGCAGTGACATATTGGATGCAGTGACAAGTTACTGGTGGATATAACAGAGGAAGGCACATTTTAGAAGTGCAGAAGAATGGATTCCCTACTTTTATGAAGGTGTACATAAGCTGATAGAGGGAAGTATGCATACATACACATGCTACAGTGTAGGAAGGTCATGTATATACACGATCTGCAGAATAAATAGGTTGTGTACTATTGACGGGTGTTTATGACACATCGTCGACGGGAAGGGAAGATCTGGTCCAGGTTGTCTACTCAACCCAAGTCGTTTGGTATAATCTACCCTGACTGGTTTTATGGCTCTGTTAGCCAACTAAGATCTTAAAACAAATAAAATATGTGGATTAACTAATGATACAACTCTTACAATCAACACCTTAATTACAAATGTTTAACTAACAATGTTTATGTACAATGGTTATATACAATTTACAAGGTTTAAGCAAAGCATTGTGAAAATAATTGTTTTAAGAAAATGGATTTTAGCAAGATTAAATATGAACAAAATTATTTTAATACTCTAAATACCAAATTAATAAATAATGAATGAGCAAGATTGTAAATGATATAACGAAAATAGACAAAGAAAATTAACGTTTAAATGATGTCAGGGATGATTTTAAGAATGGAAATTTATTTTAAAATGTAGAAACCTTGGCGAATATTACTAATCCTTCATATGTCAACTATAAATGTTTGGCGATATATTTTTTTAAATATTCAAATTTCTAAGTATTTTATATAGTTTTTATAAAATTTTGGCAAGTTTTAAGGTAAAATAATTTTATCCTATAGAATTTGGGCGAATCATTTTTAAAATAGTGAATCTCGTTTTTGGAAAAACCATGGAAAATTAGCCCATGAGCGAAATTTAGCCCCTAAAATCATCTATGAATGATGCAAACATTGTTCATTAATAATTCAACAAATTAAATAAATAATAAATTGACTAACCTCTTGCCGATCAGTAGTACTAAGCTAAATTCATCTCTCTATATTTGTATGATCTTCTTTTAACCCGTGTTAAGTGTAAACCTATGACAAAGGCAAGCATAATACTTCCTGAAGAAACTCACAGAAGTCTTTTATATTCTAGAACGAGTTTATGATAGAAAGACAAATGATTATATATCATGTGACCTTGAAATGTCCAATAATTGAGAATGAAAGAAATTCCAATTCTCGGTAATGGTGTTACCAACTATTTAGCATCAGATGTAAACTCAAAATACTTAAATAGATGATCGATCACAGATATAAACTAAACCAAAAGATAATGAACAACATAAATAAAAACATGATATAAAATATTACGTGAAGAACAGACTAAAGCTAATTCTACACGGATAACATTTCACATTAATAAATTACATGAGAAGACAATGAAAACACATTGCACAGTCTACACAGGATGAAATCCAAAGAGCAAACTACTTTCTCATATAGTTTCAACAAAATATGTTCATCATATGGCCCAGGAAGAATTTTTTGGATAATAGACTCTTAAAGATTGAAAAAATTAATACATAAATGATAACACTTAACCATGTATTGATAAAATAGACTAAAGCTAATTTAAATCAATGCATAATCAATTACTAAAAGAATATGAAGATATTATAATGAAAATACAACCATTTTACTCATAGAACAAAAGCCATTAAAAAATATGGAATTTCATATTCTTCTTCGAAAATACTCGTCCATTCTCCCAAAATTCCAACCATTCATTACTCCATTTGAAAAGAAAAAGTTACAAAATAAATAATATACAAAAAAGAAAGGACCAAAATCCTCCTTTAACTTTCCAGGATCCCCTTGGCTCTGAACTTTCTCATATATTTATACAATGAATGAACAGTTTGGGCATCACTAATAATTTCTGCCACCTGAAATTTGCCTCATAAAGAGACAACAATATCTCTCAAATCGTGCATTTGTTTGGGAATATGCTCACAATTAAGATAAATGGGTCCATTCTGAACATGGGTTTTCAACCGTTTCTTCAGATTCTGCACAGTTTGACTGAAACAAGTCCCGTAAAATCCTCTGTCTGTTCTTGAACGCATTTCCAAATCTGATTTGTTGTTGCTCATAAATTATTTGCAACAATCCAATATTATTTTTGGAACAATTATCTTGAATGTATTTAGATAATAAAATCAAGCCATGATCAGATCCATACTAAATAACTGAAAATCGAAACCCGTGAAACAAAAAGAAACCAAATTAATAACCTAAAAATTGTGAATAAAACAAAATCTAGAACAATAAAATTAAAATGAATTTAAACTAACTATAAGTTCTAAACAAATATTGTTTATATTTTCCTTTTAAATATGATCTTAAAATTCTAGAAGCTTCAAGTTGATGGAGAGGAGAAAAATATCAATTTTAGGTTTTCACAAAATCAAACAAATAATAAATAATTCCTTTTTATTTTTATTTTGAAATGAGATGCAAATTGACAAAATAATTTAATTAATTAAACCTACCAAATGATTTTGTGAAAATGATTTCTAATGAGAAAAAGATGAAAAAAATAATCATAATTTAAATGAAAGTAAACAGTTGATAAAAATTAATGTTTTCATTTAAATTAAGATTTCTATGTTTGTCTCTCCCTAATTCAAATTTGATCAAATGTGAACAAATGTCATAGAAAAGATGTGTCGCAATAAACGTTCTTCTTGTAAAATCATTTTTATTAATCCATGTCTTCAACCAAGCCATTCTCATAGTAGATAAATTCAGGACGGAAGAGGTAATAACAAACTCCCAAATTATGAAGCTCGTCCATCAACATCAAAACTCTGTAGAAAGAAAAACATAATGGAATTTTAATTTCATGAAATTCAAACCAAACAAAAGAAAGTAATTTAAACTCAAACCAACCTCGAAACAAAGCAAACCAATACCAATCCAATCAATCCAAAGGGAAAAAAATGAAGAATCCAAGTAAAATTTCGAGGGACCCTAGATTTTGATTAAAAATAAAGAAGGGGGTTGTTGGGGCCCAACACGTACTTGTTGATAGATTGTATTATGTATACAAGATGAGTCTTGTACTTGAGGGTTGGATTTATCTTCTCAGTTGGTGCTGAGATATGCTGACTGGGTCTTTCATTGAGAGTTGGTTCTCTCTTTGAGTTGGTGCTGATAAACCCCCGAGTTTGTAGTCTCCTGTAACACATAATAAAAAAAGGTTTACATATATATCTTGTGTTCCTTATGGTGATGGTTTATTGTTGATGTATGTTGTTGAGATATGTTTACATGCAAAAACTAGTTGTGAATGGAAGTAATGAATAATATGTTTGAATATGTTTCAAACTAAATTTTGTAAAGAGTTTTAAAAATATCCTCACACTAATTCACCCCCCCCCCCTCTCAGTGTGGTCAGTGTGTCCAACATGCTTCACCTAGGTTAAAGAGAAAGGATTCCCTTGATCATTCCCTGGCTCGATAGATTTCATGTACCAATTTTAGAGCTTGAAACCTCAAAGTAGTTTGGAACTCAACTAATTTGTTTGTGCCTAAATTTATACGAGAACTCCAGATGGCTTAAGAAAGAAACCATTGTTGCTCAATGTCCTCATCCCTTTTACCCCAAAACTATGGGTACCGAGTAAGAGACCCTACGTGTTGATGTGCCATCAATGGAATTTGAGATCTTATTAATATAAATGATGAGGGTCCTGGTTGTGATATAGTTGAAATAATCGCCACACTATTGCTACTACTACTTGAACTTGTTGAACTATAAGGGGTAGAAACGATATAAAATACAAAAAAAATGATTGTAGATATTACCAAATTTTCAGATGGCCTTGGGGAAATAGGTGACTTGGGGTTGGGGCTTTTACCTACAGAGTGAAGTTGTTTGATCTGGGGAGTCATGTTTTCTTGCAAGGTTTCATATACCTCATGATGTAGTCCGACTTTTTTTGGCATCGTGGGTTTTGACTCTCCAACATATCCTTCTGAGGTCTCGATTGAGTATTCTTATTTAGTAGTGTCATTTATATTTAATTCTTCATCTATATCTCCTAAGGTTCCCTTATCCTATCCACCTACTTTAGAACCTTCACCTCTCTCACCAAATTTCTCCTTCAACCATCGGTTGGCCAACCTTTCAGGTCTATGTAACTCTTACAATTTCTCTAATTCTTTTCTTCAACTATCGTCACAATCAATATCCTTCCACGATTGATCAGGTCTCTGCATCACCTTTCTCATATGGTTCTAACACCTCTTTTTCAGCAACTATAACCCTCCTTAAAGCTTGTTCATTTCTTATAGTTTTCTCTCGTCATCCCCCCATCTCTAGAAACTCCTTCTTTATTGGCTCATGACCCTCCCGCAAACCACCTCCCCCTGATCACAGGGGTTTATGCTTCCATCTCAATTGAAGGAACATGTAGCATCCCCTCTTCCACTTGCCAAATCTTAATCCAAAAAGGGATTTCCCACAAAAATATTCCTATAGCTCCTTCTTGGAATACAACTTTTGATTTTGAGAAATATTGGTGGTTCTCCGTAACAAAATCAATAATATATCCTTCCAAGGTAGTTTGCACCCAGAAGTACACAACACGAGAGATATGATGATCTAACTGGTGAAGAGATGCTAAATTCTCAGTGGTCTAATTGTATCTTCTCTTGACTCGCTATTTATATTCCAGTGCTTCTTGCGGCTGCTCTAGCCACTGAAATACTTCTTAAAGGAATCAAATCCAAAATATATCATACTGGTCACTCGCAAGCTCTGAATTGAAGACAATGCTCTTCACAACTCTAAAATTTTTGTGTCGCAGCTCGATTTCTTTCTGTATGAATGTGTTGCACCTTATTTCCCACCAATTATGAACATCCTATTTAAATATCCAATGAGGAATCCTCTAGAAACTCAGTTTAAAGCTAAGGTCCCACCAACATAACCATTTGTTGGCACAAAAACAAGACTAGCTTTCTTAGAGGTTACCAACAAATGGTACCATTGTAGTCTAGGAACACTGTCATATTCAACCTCCTAGAAGGGAAGGACATCTCACCCAAAGTGTAGCCAAGAAATGTGAGGTGAAGTGAGTCAAATAGAATGCATCATCGGGTTTAATATTACCATGTTCAACTTCATACATTGATACACAAAAATACATTCATAAACAATAATTAACTGCTAAATATACATGAAATAAGTAATTGCACAACATAGAAACCATAGATTCATACACAATCTAACATAATTTTAGGGCCCGAACAATCCATTATATTATCAACACCTAAAAATTATCATACAATGAGCACATTTCTCATACACTCGCTTATGCAGTGAAATCTATTCCTAGATACCCATTACATACTCTAAGCTTCTGCACAAGAATAATGAAATTCAAAACCATTTACAATAGATTTCTAAGATTGACTCAATAAAAATAGAGATAATAATAACCCATAGTAACCCGCAGTAACCCTTTTTCCATTACATAGCTCCATACTTATAGTTTTCCATTGGGAACTTCTTGAATTCTTGATTCCATTGTCTTTCCCACTTTTTCCTTGCATGCATTCGAAGCTCTTTTTATTTATCCACTGCTCGTCCAGTTGGTGCATGATGCTTTTGGCTGTTTTCATCATTGTTACACTTTTCAGTTAACTTCCCACTCGTCTAATTGTTTTTTGCCACTTCAATTCTTTCATTGACCTGCTGTGATTTCCACAAAACTTGAGCATTTCCACAAAAACTGTAAACACTTCTCAAAATGGAAGGCTCAACAGGGGAAACTGAATGGTGCTTTATAGACTCAACAGAAAAATAGAACACTTAAGAACATAAAATGCAAGAATTCTCATTCTTTATTGAAAATATGAGTGCTAAACGCTTTAGAAAAATGGAGAAAACTATTTTATTTTATGATATGCAAAAGATGCAATTTTTCTTTTTAGATGATATGCATTACTGATGCAATTTTTTCTCTAAAATGCAGAGAAGCTAAAAGGAAGTGATTATTCTTTTCGTTGAAGATAAACTAACTTTTCAAAAGAAAAATATTTCAAAATGCAAGAACAAAGTGAAATCTAAAATAAACATAAAAATATAAAGTACACAAAAAGATTTTTCTTTCTAGTGATACAATGGCGAGGGCTGAAAAGAAAATCAAAGTATACTTTATATAAGTGTTTTATTTTTATTTCTCTTGTTTAAGTAGGAAAAATAAATAGGAAATATTTAAGACAACCTTTCTTCTTAAAAACCAACAAGAAATAACAAAAAAGAAGGTAGGAAAGAAACTTGGACTTATAAAAGTTTATCAAGAAAAGTAATGAAAACCATTCCATGTAAGAATATCTTGAGAAATAAATTCCAAAAATACCCTCAAAGAGTTGAAAATGATTCACAAAAGAAAATCACAAAAATTTCTTATTTTCTTTAAAAGAATGAAACTGACAAAAAATGAACTCAGAAAACAAAACAAAGAGTCTCAAAGCCTCTGGAGAGACCCCAGATACTTGGCCCACGAACTTTTAGACAAAAATATTTGAAAAAATCCTTCGTGCAAAGATGTATGTGCCTATGACCAAGGAAAACCTCCTATATGTGACTCTCTATACTGGCTGGGCACATATATCTATGCGACTATGATAACTAGCAATTCATGTGTATACCTAGAAATCTAAAAACGAGACAACAAAAGGCAACACAAAGGCTCGAGCGATTATAAGTTATAAATCTAAGTACAAATGATAGTTTGAAACAAAATAAAAACACTTCAATCAATCAAACAAAGAAAGAAACCCATAAATAGACCCACTTTGGAGAAAGATCCCTAGTATGGTCGCCAGTTATGCATTTGAAGAAAATCCCCCACAGTAGTGGGCTGTACTAAAGCATACCAATCACCATATAGAAACAAATTCCCAAAAGAACATGCATCAAGATATAATCACTGATTTCAAAAGAAATAACTGACTATTGGGAGGAAGAAAAAGATTGACTCACTTGGAGTCCTACGGTTGATGTCATCCCTGATTGTCGTAGTTTCTTCACTCCTTTCCAACAATTCCTCTACAACCTACAATAAAATTAAATAAGAAAGACAGTACAAAGAGGTAGTTATACTAATAAATACATGTTAGTATGATGAAATATAACAACAAAATATCATCTACTAGTATTCTATGAAATATATGTGAAAACATTACAAACAAAACATTTCAAATACAACATATTTCGAAGGAAAGAGTTTTTATTTTTATTCAACAGTTAAGGCAGTTACAACATTATACCTATCCTGCATGATGCTGACATGTCGAAAGATATCCCAGGTTCCTCCACCCTTGCTCCTGCTATAAAATATGGTATTGACTCTAGATCAACCACATGCCCAAAGAGAATATAATAGGAAACTCTTGGAAAGATAAGTTGGTGATCAGAAAAGCATCTAGAAACAAGGGTTTCCAGGTCAAACCAGTAGAAATGATGATGTATAAGGGTATACATACTTGGAGGGGTTTTCCAAAAATAGGTTTTCTTAATGTGTGCAAAGAACCATTACTTTTCATTACCTTTATCCTTGGACAAATGCTCGTTTTATGCGGTCTTTAGCTGGTTAGAGACGATTGAGTATGGGTAAAAGGAGTTATGCAACTAACCAAACCTGTAACTCATCATTTAATTAAGCATAAATATATATATTTTAATCATTTTCTGACATGTACGTGACTTCCCATTTAGTGGCTCCTATGTACATGAGTACCATAACTATGAGGGCATGTACATCTTCCAAAAAACTATTTTTTGGAAGGTATCAAGGAGTTATGGGGAATAATAGTCTATACATAGTATAGGGATTAGGCCAACAATCTTTTCAATTCTTCAAAGGTGGCAATTGACACTATAAAAACCTTGTTGACAAAACTGTCTATAATTTTTTTCTATATTCCTTCATTCCAAGGACACTCGGGACTTCTTCAAACTCCAATACTCTTCTCCAATCGAGTATGAGGAAGACTAGAAGGATTCAAATCTAAAACAATAAATGGAGATGGTACTTTAGGAAATTTGGGCTTCCTTGTAAGTGTCTGTCATAAAAACCGCAAGGATATGAATAGATTTTACTACTTTGGGAAAGAGGATAACTCTGTTATGGTATTAGTGCTTCCACTTATGATATCTCCCCATTCCTTCAATTAGGAATCTTTTTATACCATTTCAAGATGGTTAGGACCATTTTACACAAGTTTTAGAGAGTTACAGAAGTAATTTTCTGTAAATCCCTCTCAGGAGCATGTAATTTTCTTAATTTTTTATATTTTTTAGTCACTTTTGAAGGTACATGCACCTTTACTGAAGGAAAATAGCATGTACATGCTCCAACCATGAGAATAAAGTTTGTATGGATTGATAAGGAGGATTTTTGGGTAGAGATTAGAGTGGGCCCAAGCTACAAGGGATATGAGTGAATGGGATAATAACCAGATAAAGACATCTAGAACACAAGGGTGCCAAAATATGCTATACCATATGCCCCCTAATAAGTGAGGTTGGAAGGGGAGTTTATTGTTGAAATAGATTATAATTTCATAGAGGAAGCCATTGAGTGGGGCCAGGTGGATTTCACTAGAATTCAGTTTAGGAAAGTACCTGTAAAAAATACCAAGGATCCGATGAATCTCTTCTTTAGGTGGTCATGTATCCCTGCTAAAGTGTGGACACGTCTTGGTTTGTTATTCTGGAAAGTTTTTTTATTGATAACTAGCCTTTTTCCTATCCTTTCTTCACCATTTTTTCCAACCATAGCCTTCTATCATTACTTTTCCATACTTCATTCAAGGATTAACTAATCAAGAGTAAGTAAGGTAAAATAAATTGTTTTATTGATGATTTCTAAATTTTTGATAGTTTATTAATGCCAAAAGATTAATTATCAACCGACTAAATGTGTCTACTTCAAGAAGTTGGTAAACTTGTAGTAGTCATTCGAACCAATAATAGCGCAACAAAAAAGTTAAAACGAGTGAGTTGGGGTTTCTCCATATTTTGAGTAGTGGTCGATGTCATCAAGATGTCGAGCAAATGAGTAAGTTTGATTTCAAGAATCAACAGACTATGGGTTTACACATTCATACCAAGCTCCATATGTCAAAAAAAAACTAAAAATGAGGAAGCTCTAGCTGAATAAACCTCCAAATCATGCTCATATCCACCATCGAGCTTCATATTACATACAATTCCATTAACAATTCCATATTTCATGAGATTTGTTAAGTTGCATATTTGGGTATACAAGGAATTAAACAAATCACATGTCACAATTTAAACAGATATATTTTTAGATGCATTGTTATCTATTATATCATGGGCATCTGATTACAAATTGTAACAAATTGAACAAATTTCTTAGATCTACTCTTTTTCTCAAATGGATTATGTATATTATAAATACAACATTATTTTGAACTTTGCAATATTGAATTAACAAAAGAACACTTCTCTTCGATTGATATTTTTATTTCAGACTTCAATGAATGTGATTTGATTTAATTTTGTTAATTATTTAAGTGCTACAGTGGTTTCACAGTGTATTCTCGAAGAGGCAGGGTCCCCTATTCCAGTTTAAAGCTACCCATTCACATTTTTAAGTATTGTTATTTCTATTTGAATTGATGTTTTAATGTATGAAATTTTACTTTAAATTGTTGTGTAGTGTGCATAGTTATATTTCATTTCTCAAATTTACAAATTGACTCATTCATTTATTAAACTATAATCGAATAAGCCAAAATAGAGTATCGTTGCAGTAAGGTTCAAATTTCAAATTTGAACATATCACCGTGACCTATTGTTACAACATTAATGGCTATAATAGATTATAGTTTGATAGTGGATTTGAGTTAAGTTGTAAGTACGTTTTCAATCTTTTTGTTTATATTTTGATTTTAGTTTTTAATTCATTTTCTAGAATTTAGTATAACTCACTTTTCCTTTCTACAAGTAGAATAAAGTAGATGTTTAGTTTGCATATATGATAAGTTTATTTTAATGTAATTGTATAAAGTATATTCAAATAGATACTATAAAATACCTAATTTTTCATATATTGTGCACAATTACTTCACAATTAAAACATAAACTCCATGTTGATAATTAAATGGAATATAGTTTATATAGGTCATCTTTGCACTAAAGGAGTTATATATAAATTGAAAACATGTTTGGCACCATTATCAGGGAAGTGCTGAAAAGAATTGGGAAATTTGTAGTATTAGTTTAGAAGCATATAGGAATAGATATAGGAAGGTAGATATAGAGGGATAGATAATGTAAGATGCATTAAGACCCCATTTTAAACATAACCACAAAATTATGTTCTAAGTATCTATTTCACTGATTTGTTTTTAACATATTAATGTAGGATGAATGAATATACTTAGAGATACTAGAGGTAGATTTATTTTTAGTATAGGAAGAATCACTCCAAATCATGGTGCAGTAAGAACCACTCCATATACTAATCCATTGGAATGTAGATTCAGAAGAGGAGGACAACCAAGAAAAATATTGGGATCTCAAGTGAAAGGAAAATCTCCTGAACAAGTGAAACTGTAGAAGATGTATTATTTCCACATGATCTTATTATACAATCAGAATTGATTAGTGGACAAGTAGAAGGACCATAATTATCAACTAAAGAAAATCCAGTAGAAGAACCAAACACTCTGCTTCATTTGCAAAATTTCAATTTTTCTAGAAGGAAAATATGGCAGAGGAAGAAGCAACATCAAATGTAGAAGAAGAGGTAACCTTTGGGTTCCCTATTTTGGATCGATAGATAACAATACATATGAAAAACATTCCACCGTCAACATTACCAAATTTTCATGGAATGGTATTTAGATATATTGATACTTTTATCTTTGAATTTGATGTACTTTGTTGTAGTTATGATTATTCTAATGATGCAAAAAATCTCAAATTGTTTCTTGCTACTCTTAAATATGCATATTTGCACTAGTTTATGGGATTAGGAGGTAATACCATAAAAACTTGGGATGAAATGAAAACATTTTTTTTTAAATATTAGGAGTCTTGTAAAGATATAGATTTGTGTGAAGATATTTTTAAGATGACACAAAGAGAGGAGGAAGTTTTTGAGGCTCATCTAGAAATATTTCAATATAATCTTCAAATATATAAGCAAAATACATTAGATCCATAAATTATTAAGATTATTTTTCTTTGTGGAATAAGGGATGAATGCATAGATTTCATTGTAACATCCCATTCCACTGAGCACACTTTTATTGACATATTCTTTGAGGACACTTGCGTGCAAGTGATATGGCTATGGTATATTACGATTTCATTTCAATTATGGGTTATATATGATGATGATGGTGTGTTGTGACTTATTGGTATTTTGATGTATATGTATTGGAAAATGTTATTGATGAGTTTTTCTGAGTGTGCAAGGCACATGACAGGTTATGGATGTTGATGACATCATTAGACTTCCTTGGACTCTGGATTGAGTCAGGGAGTGGATTGTATTTGTTTGAGTATTTCATTTTTCGCACATGTGATATATGATTTATGTATATGTATTATTGACATTGTTTTTTTTCAGTGAATGTAGACTTGACAATGCTTGGTAATCTGACTCACATAAGGAGTAAAGGGGCCATCCACATAAACCAAACATTTGAGGGAGAGGTGTGGCAACGTCTCTGTCACAGCCTACTAGCACTCCCACCATGGAATGAACTGTAGGTTAACGATTACCTAGTTTGAGAGGTCCACAATGTCGTGAAGGCAGACTGAGACAACCACTCACGAAGATTTATAAGGGGTGTGCAATAAGGCAGAGTCCTTATTCCTTAGAAGCCCTTAGTATCTCACAAGGTTGACATAATGGAGTGTTGACTCCAAGGGTCGGACAAACTTCTAAAACCAGTCTAAGGTGAGTGGCACCCTTGGAGAATGAAGGTGCGTATTGAAGGGCACCTTGCGTAATTAAAACTTGGGTCAATAAATATAAGTGGCCTAGAAAACATTGAAATGATTGGACCTTGTTAGCGTAAAATAATTAATTAAACAATAGATCATTAATTATAAAACCTAACCAAAAGTTTAAGCCTAAGTCTAAGTCTAAATTTAAACAAAGGACCAAATGAATTACGACATAAGTTAAAATATTTCAAAATATGATCAAACTCTAGGAAAAAGGGGAATAAAATTTAAAGGTTGGAAAAATGGACATGTGTGCATGAAATTAATAAAATGTATTTTAAAAATAGAAGCAATAATAATATGAGAGAATAGGAGTACACATGGGATAGAATCTTGAGTCAACCTACCACTAGTCTAACTAAACAAAGACTCCTAATCCAAATCTAACTAAGATCTAGTTAAGAGACACTCATTAAATGAAAATTTTGGGAGAAAAGGGACAACTAAGAGAAAAAATAGGAACACATTGGGGAATGTGACGGATTATGTATTTTTAAGTAAAATAAAAATGATAATTAGTTGTGCAACTTGGGGAGAGTGTGACAAGTGTGTGGGTGAATAATCCTAATTAAATTAATTAAAAAGATAATTAATTGTGCACGAGGACATGTGTCATTGGGGATTTTTTCTATAAAACAAATGTGGTATAAGGGAAAAAGATCTCAATTTTTCTTGGTAATGTTATGCTGCCAAAATTTTGTTGATTGTGTTTTACTTGTGAGAGTTGGGAAACCAAGCTTGGAGAAAGAGTGGAAGCTCTTCCTTGCGAGGAAAGACTTGGAACTAATGTTTGTTGGTTCC
Source organism: Picea engelmannii (assembly GCA_009831015.1). Taxonomy (NCBI): domain Eukaryota; kingdom Viridiplantae; phylum Streptophyta; class Pinopsida; order Pinales; family Pinaceae; genus Picea; species Picea engelmannii. Next base: position 619,675 of record ML784348.1, read on the forward strand.
TTATTTGTGGCCCCTTTGTGGCTTGGGGGTTTAAGGTGGAAGAAGAGTACCCCTAGCATTGAATGGGAGGTACTTATGAAGTTTCGGTGATTAGAGAGCTGAAGTATAGAAGGAGCGCAAGTCTTGAAGGACACCATCACCTTTTAGTCTTCATTGGTTCCAGTATTTTTTTGAATTATATTGTAGTATGATAAAATTGCATATTAGAATGGTTAAAACAATTGCCGAATTTACTTATAATTTCTTGAAGCCAAATTGTTATTGTTCACTTCCAACTAATGCTAGATCTGATTCTTAGAGGATTTGTTTTATCGCTGAATTTTATTGCAATACCAATTATGAACTTTGAATGGTTTTGCAAATTATATTGTGAGTTTGAACCATCATTCGTATGGTTTTTTAAAACAATATATTAAATGTCAATCATGAATTTAGAAGTTCTTTATTTGGGTATCATGTTATATTTCTGGAAACTAGAATATGTATTGGACACTGCCAATATTAAAAGTTAAAATCGTTGGATCGTTGAATTCTTAAAACAAAATTTGGAGTTGAAAATTTGCTTGGAATCTCTATTACGAATCTGGAGTTATGTTGTTGCATCGCAACATACTGTGATTTATTTTTCTTCCAATTTGACATGCATAGAAGGGTGTGATTCCATTGCAATTCAAGAATCTGAATATTGTATGGTCATTGTATGTTATTGGAGGTGGGAGTTTTTTTTTTAAATTTAATTTGTTGGATCTCTGTATAAATCAACCGTAATCTTGAGTCTAGATTTGATTTGGTTATGGGAACATATATCCCCATGTTCTTAAGAAGAGTCGCCAGTCCTGAGAACTTAAATGGTCAAAATCAATTGGATGAGTCCTGGACTTGAGCATTGATTATGTGTCTTGGAGGTCCTAACCTTGTAGGGTAGGTTGGGAGGATAGACGTATTTTTTATCATGATGTGATATAATAGATCTATTAGTATCATGATGTTGAATTCAATTCTTGCTATGCAATGATGTAGATGATAGTAAAATGTGTAAATACTGATGTATGTTATTGACGCATATCACTTGTTCTAACTGATGTTGTTTTATAAAAAAAAATATTACCACTACTGTACTCACTTACATTGATGTCGTAATGGAGGGGTCGTTACATATGGTATCAGAGTGGGTTCAACCCTGTGACATTGGATCGTTACAACTTCCACTATGTTAACTAAATGATAAATATGTATTGCTAATTAATTTGAAATTGTCCATGAAGGTAAGCATGGTTAGAGGAAACATGGGAAGTAGATGTCATGGTGCTGGAGGAAGAGGTGTGACACCTCCGATAGTATCCACTTGCAAGGGATCTAACCCTAGGGAGATGAGAAGACTACTGAGTAGGAGAAGGTGGTTGTGGGAGATGTGATGTAGGTATGATGAGATCCTTCCAGAGGATGTCAGAGGTGTTGATCAACTACCTGGATTGATATGAGGGAAGAGTGCTTGTGCCCAATGAGGGTTCACAACATGATACAACTGGTAGTAGTATCATATAGAGAGAACATGAGAAAGTGAAATTTCCCGAGTTCTAGGGTGCCACGAACAACTTAGTCACTGAGGCATGGTTGGAGAACATGGGGATGTGCTTCGCACTTTATGATTACACCTCCAACATGAAATTACACATGGAGGTCTTTCAGCTAAAGGGGAGTTCTCTACTTTGGTGGAAGTCACTCCTACCCCAATTAAACATGGTCGTTGAAGATGTGTCATGGGAGATGTTCGAGGAATGGTTCCATGAGAACTATTTGTATAAGGAATTCATTGAGAACCAACTTAATGATTTCAACACCTTATGGAAGGGTGGTCATATGGTGCTAGAGTATGAGGATAGGTTCATGGATCTACTTAGGTATGCTCCACATCTGAACACAGAGAAGTTAAAGGTCAATAATTTTGTGTTCGGCCTTAAATTCAACATTTGTTTGAAGGCAAGGATCCTAATGCCTCAGGCATTGCACGATGCAGTTCAAAAGGCCCTCATAGTTGAGGAAGAGCTAAACAGTGGGGGTCAGGGCAGGACTCCTTCTAGACCTACTAGAAATATGACACCGGGAACACAACAACATAATAAACCAGCCATACAAACATCTGTGACACGAGATATGCCCATAATGTTGATGCCAAAAAATGCAACATGGAATCCCTGCATGAAAGTGGGTTGCAATGCCTTATTACTTATATATATTTAGTAATATACTAAATAGGTGGGACCCCTTTATGTGAATAATGATGAAATATTCTTTGCTTTTTTTATTTGCGCTCATGACTACCTTGCAAATATGATTCTACTATTTGAAATTCAAAACCGCTTTCCAAGTGAAATGGGCGAATGATGGGTTCATTGGCATTTTAATTTGAAAAAGAAATGAAAGGGGGAAAACATTTGTTTTAATAAGTATCATGGTTTATTCTTGCTAACACATACATTTTGACTTATTGTTCAATCTTCAAGCATGAGCCACATATAGTTATGGTGTATTTCACTTATGGTATACTTGTTATTATTGTGGACAATTGATAAGTTTTATGAGATGGTGATCCTTCACTAGCATGAAATGCAGTACATGACATGTTTTGGTGCTAAGTGTTGAGTATACGTATAAGATTATGAGTTTAATGGGGGAAGGTAAATTCGATTTTGGATTGGGATTTTACATGGCAACCATAGTGGACTATGAATTGTAAGTATTGGGTGTGCTCGTACTTGGCTATAGTTGATGGAAATTAATGTGGAAAATGACGTGCAATTACTGCACATCGCACTCACCCTACCTCGAGTTCACCACCTTCACTTTGTTTGCGCTTGTGTTGGTTGCTTTGGCTGGTGATGCCTCCATTTTTCTCGACCTTGGAAAGAATAATGGTGCTTGTTGGTTTTCTGGCATTCTTCTTACATGTATGTTTGCTCTTACCTCTCCATTCATGAACTGTACCTCCGTTTTGATTAAAGTCATGATGTTGGCTCTTAGATTTTCTTACAGATTGTGTCTTTTTTCCGAAGTTATAATGGATGTGTGTGGGTATCACAACTGTGCAAATTGCATTTAAATGTATGTTCCTCCATGTTACCATTTAAATGTTTCAAGCTAAGAATAATGTTCAAAATTCCTTTCTATTTGAATTATGTGATTGCGTCGCACCTAGAATGAATGCTTCTTATGTTGCTATCATTGTTGGCAAATAATTATGGCAAGAACTTTCAGTTTCACTCATCTCTGGTAATTACAATTCAAGGGTTTTTCTATGTGAAACAAAATAACACTTGTTTTGTTTCTTGCATAACTCCATTCCCTTTACCCAATCTTTGGAAGACTTGCAGCTACTTCAAGTTATCTTTCCACTGTTTGTGAATATATAGGCATGTTTTCCTTGCGACCACCATGAGAGGTCTATGAAAAGTATGTTGTGGAAATAAATGGTTAAATGGTTTTTTTTCAAATCCATTATGAGTGTTTCACCTTTACATTTTCCTAGACCTCGATTCTTTTATTTGATGTATGGAAATTAGTATATTCGAAATCTGGTCTTGATGTATGTTATAGTGATTGACCCAACATTGGAAAGATTGCTTATATGCATTAAGTATTGGCTCGTTTGTTATTTATCTATGGGGGTTTACTTGATTTTGAATTTATATGATGTTAAAATCAAATGATGAGAACTTGTTTCACATGGGGTTTCAAACCCAATTTGTTTATACAAAAAGTATTGAGGTTGTGATACAAGCGTTGTATAGTGAAAGGTTGATGGCTCAATTTTTTTATTCTCAACCTCCCATGCGCGCTTGATGTAGTTTGGTTTTAATTTTTTCAAATGAATCTGTTAAGAGTCTCTTATAAAATATATGCTAATGAAAAAAGAAAAGGAAAGGGAAATTAAAGTTGTAAATTGTGACAGTCCCAAAACCTTCCCGAGGTTTTATATTGGGTACCATAAAAATTGTTGTGTCTTGGATTTGAATTATTAACAGATAAAATGTTTTGGCAATTAATGGTGATGGCGATTTTCAATAAATATTATTGCATATAATAGAATAATAATCGTCTTTTTCCCTTTCATTATCTCACTTTTCGCTCATTATATGCCCACCCCCTTCCCAAATACATTTAAAACATTCTTTGTTCTATTATTATGAATGTAATTGTTTTGAAAAGAGAAAGGGTTAATAACAAAAGAAAGGGCTAGATGAAGATTGATGTTGGAAGATTGGATATGGATACATTTTATGTTACTTCTGCATTTGCTTGAATAGTATTCGTTTGTCACTTCCCATCCATGATACCATTTTACACTCATTATAAATCCCCACATATTCCCAAGGTCCCTACCACTCCTTGTTCAATTGGAAATTGATTGTTGAGTTTTAAAGTATTGATGGATGGATTGCATGTGCTTCTGTGGTTAATGATAGAGCCAACCTTTTGATTTTATTTAGGTATATTATTGACGCATGTATTGTTAAGAGATTTTCATAACATGATTGGAATATTGCTTCAGGATGAGTTTATTTAGTAGAGGCAGTAATGGTAGAGGTGCTAATAGAGGCAAAGGAAATAATTGGCGATGAGGCCATAGAAGGCCACATTTTTCGATACATATTGACGTTGATCAACAAGAAATAAATCAAATTTTACAAGTTGGGTTTTTTAATCTAGTTGGCCAAGGAATTCGTCAACCCATACCTAAGAGGAATATTTTCGAGCCACGTCAAAATTTCTCTGGTATCCATGTTCACTCTCATGTGTCTATGCAACCAGAACCACCTGCCAATGATGGTTGGCAAGAAATTGTTCATCATCGCGTATCTCATCACCATGGTTGGCCCACTTTGTCATTTCCATTACACCCTCCTCCACTACCAATAAATCCAAATTCCCAAGCTAATTGTGTTGTCTCGCCAGTACAGTCCTCCCATGTAAGAAAAATGATAACAACTAATGTTCCCAAGCTATTGCTAGATAAGGGAAAAGGAGTGGCCACTCCCTCCAAGTCATCCAAAGATTCCTCTGAATATGTGTCCTCCCATATTCATCTCAAAGATGATTTTTCTCACGTCATCAATGCATTCCACCCACAAGGTTCCCATCAATTGAAGGCTATTGAAAAGGATAAATAAAAAATGGGATCAAAAGAGGGAAACATTGAAAAAAACAAAATGCCTCTCACAACAAATATGGATTTTAATGATGATTAATGTTATTTTGTATTGAGGATGGTATTTTTATTTTGACAATGTTTTGGACAATAAATACATATTTAGACAATGTTTTGGACAACATGGATATAATGCTATTTTTGGATATAGTCATGTTATATTTTGTTGATATTAAAATAATTGATCATTAATATGAGAATGAGAGTTACAAGGAGGATGTTTGAATCAAATGTTTGGGGTTTTATACTTCATGATTGGATGATTATTAAAAATAAATTGAAAATGGGAGTCACAAGGGGTTCCACCCATTTAGTTATTATTTAATTAGACCCTTATTTATATATATTATTATTTATTTGTCTCAACTAATTAGTTAAGCTAATTAAGCTTAACTAAAGAAAGGTAGTTGAACTACCATAACTTATTGAGAAAAGATAAAAACTCAATCAAATGAGGAGACAAAAGGAGGAGAGAATAGAAGGAGAACTTGTACTATAAGGTTTTCTCTGCATTTGTGAGATATTTCCATTCTTCATTCATTCTATGTTTACTAGAATGTTTAACCGTCTTGATGACAATAGGGTCTTATTGAAGGCATCATGATTCAAAACTAAATCATATCTTTCAACAACTTGTCTTTAAAGGTGTATGATTTATCTTTGGCAGTCTATGTGTTCTTGTTTGTTTATGAATTAAATTTCATGACTGATAAAGAATATTTTGCAGAGTCAAGTGACAATATTTTGTGGCAAGTTGATCCATATATTTAGCTTTAGTTTTCTTTTGTTTTCAGATTCTTTTTGTATGGTGCCCATAAGAGGGTTGTATATATGACTTTGGTCCCTACCCTTGCAGAGGTTTGTAAAGAGAATTCAACTTTGTATCTCAGAATGAAATAAATATAAAAATCGTATTTATGATTTCTATCTCACATGTGTATTCTAATGATTTGGTTCAAATTTTTCTTTTAACCTTGTTTCTTATCCATGTAAAAACTTATGTAATTTCTTGCTTATTTTATTTATTTTGCACAATTAAATATAACATATATAAAACTAGCCTTGGTCCCCCGTACTTAATACCTATGGATTTTGTTTTAAGGCTATAAACCCCGTGTGACATTCCCAACTATCTTGCCTTAGCCCAACAAGATCTGGAAATGCTTGAGTAAGGTTCCTCATACCTTTTCATCAACATTTATTTGGTGAACATACTGGGGAGATCTTTCATATCTCTCTGGTTGATTGTATCATGACTATCTTTCATTTTTCTGTTTTGTCTGAATACTCTTTGACTGATTTTTCCATGGCAGTACCTATTACGAGAAAATCCAATATTGGAAACAGTCTTGATGACCAAACAAACATTGCATTGATTTTATTTAACATTATTTTAGAAACTTCTAGTAATCGTGTTGAACTTGAAAGCTCTTCAAAATTAATTGAAAGGGACATAAATATTCGTGAATGCTAGGAAGCCAAGAAAAGGTAGCCCAAAAATCAATAGTAACCACCCTTTTCCTACCTCTTTGGTATTTCTTTTCATGTCCTCTAATCCTTTCATCTCTCGAAGGAGAAGAGGGTTGTCCCCTGAAGCTACTCCTATTGTTGAAACAAGAAGGATGAAAATTGTCTTATAAACACAACAAAGTGTTCTTAAACAAACCTTATCTGATTCTTCCATTTCACCTTTATTACTCATACCTATCACTTTCAACATGACATCTGCGGGTAGTGGTAGTGGCACCGAAGGAACCTCCTCCTCACAACCTTCTTCTTCATCAGTAATTGGTAGTATATACAATCATCAAGTCCCTATTCAATCCACTACCAATCCTGCTAAAGTCATAAAGAAATATGGACTTTTCCAATTTGAGGAAGATGCTACAACCACCCCATGGCACATATTTTATCCCTTGAATCTTGTACCAACCACTCGCCCATTACCAAAATTCAAGGAGAATTTACCTATGTTTTAGGGAAATGGCACCGTTACTACAAACAAACACCTGGTAGCATTTTCTAATGCTTTTCATAACATTGGAGATAAATATAACGATACTTGCATGTGTTTATTTGTCAACTCTCTCAAATGGAAAGATACAACAATTTTTTTTGACCTCCCTCCAAAAATCCTTTCCACTTGGGCATAATTGGTTTATTGGTTCAAGTCCAATTATGGAAAATCCAAGAGCCCAACTGAGCAGTTAAGGGAAAACAATAATATTTCCTATAAGGATGGTGAGACTGTTAAATATTTTAACCTTCGCTTCACCAAATTATATAATCAAATCCATGAACTAATCCATCCTCAGAATTAAGTGGCTTTCATGCATTATTATAATGCACTACCTTCTCCTTATTGTCATAGACTTGAATAGAAAGATATTGACAATATTCGTTCCGCCCCTCGGACTTGACTAGAATATGAAGAGAAACTTGAAAGAATGGGTCTCTCTAAGAGAGACTTGGTCAAGAAAACATACATGTTTTACCTCCTACAACTCGTTCAAGATATGAATAATGGGATGATAGCCTACGAACATAAAGGAAATTCCTCTTCCCCTATCCTTGGGGAGTCTTCTTCTTCCTTAGCACCTTTTAGGAATACTAATGCAAACACTTTTCAGCCAAAGGCCATAATGGCTCGCATTTGGTGTAACTTCTGTGAATAAAATCATGAAGAAAATACTTGCAAAGTTAAGAAAAATGTTAGAGATAAGATCTTTGGCAAAAGTCCCGATACCAAGATCATTGTTTTAGATTGGGTTGAACCAGAAGATGTTATGGTAATCAACACCAGGAATAAATATTACACTGCCAAGGGAAAATGTGACTTTCCCCGCCCTTCTTCCACCCTAAGTTGATCTTGTCAAAGTGTTGATACACAAGCTGTCAGAAATTCGGATAATCAAGGAGTGTCTTATCCTCTTCTCTCTTCTAAGTATAATTTTCTTAATCAATTGGCTAATATAAAATCTGATGCTACTCTTTTGGACATGGTTTCCATCCCAAAAGAACAAAAGTATCTCACAAACTTTATGGAAGGTAAAATTTCTACCATAGCCAATCTAGTTGAAGAGTCAAAGGAAGAGGACTCAACTATAAATAATATAGGTGTAAATAATTTTAGGAACCCTGTAAAAAACCCCTCTTTCTATATTTAGTAAAAATCATGGATGAAATAGCTCATTGTTGCCTAATTGATGGTGGGTCTGGCCCAAGTGTGATGTCTAAAATCATCATGGAAGAGCTTGACTTATCTTGCACTAATGAAAATTCTAGAAACATTATCTCTTATAATAGTTTGCAACAATCAACTATAGGTGAAATCAAGGATGTAACCTTAGTTTTGTGTGCACATCCCGAGATAAGAACAACCCTAAACATCCAAGTAATTGATATGCTAGTGAGTAAGTACTCAATTATTTTGGGAAGATATTGACAAGCCTTAACTGGTGCATACCTTTCACTTGATGTTACACATTTTTCCATCCCTCAAAATGGAAAGAACATTATAGTCCTTAGGGAAGGAATAATTTCACCATATATAGAGAGCGTTCCCCAACCTAATGTAAACTATCTTGAAGAATATTTGGGAGTGTACTCTATCTTTGCTAATGAGGGTGACACTATGCTTGAACCAGTTGATTTAGATGATGGCGTGTGGCACATGCATTTCGATGGCTCATGTTCAAACGAAGGTAATGGAGCTGACATCATTCTATATTCACCTATAGGTAAAATCCACAATTTTTCTTATAGCTTGGAATTTGCTTGCACAAACAATGTCACCGAGTTTGAGGCCTTATTGTTAGGCATCAAAAAAACATATATCCTTGGTTGTGGCCACCATACATTTTTTGGTGATTCTAAACTTGTTGTCAATATTGTACGTACGATTTATTCACCAAGCAATAAGTTACTTAAGCATTATACTCAAGCTATTTGGATGTTGATTTCAAATCTTTTGTCGTTTAATATCACTCATGTTAAGAGGGAAGTTAATTCAATGGATGATAGGTTAGATTATTTTGCAGCATCTCCTACTCGACAAATTTTACCTCGAAAACCTAATTGTGTGTTCCAATCTTTATTTTTCCCTCACATCCCTAATAACGTAGAATCATGGAAGGCTTTCCCGAGCGATGAAGGCATTTGCACTTTCATACAAAATGAAGCCCAAAGAAATCATCTCTATTGAAAATGACAAATGAAGCCCAAAGGCTTAACTCCTCTCGAAAGTTCATTTTCATCAAGTAATGTAGGCAACAAAGAAACACATAAGGAAGAGGAGTCAAAAAGGAAAGTTGGTGATACCATTTCCTTGAATATTGGGATATCTGAATCTCTAAAGATCATTAAATTAGGTGCCCAATGTTCTGATGAAGAGAAAGAAAAATTCACATAATTACTTTGTGGATTTAAAGATGTTTTTTCCTGGTCATACGAGGATCTTCCTGGTTTTGATCCTGATCTCATACAACATGCCATTCCTATCAAGGAAAGGGTCAAACCAGTTAGGCAAAAACAAAGACCTATTAACCCTACACTCGAAGCCACCATTAGAAAGGAAATGGAAAATTTGTTGAAAGATAAAATAATATTTCCAGTTAAGTATTCCGAGTGGGTTTCAAATCTAGTCCCTGTTTGGAAAACTACTGGCCAAATTAGATTATGTGTCAATTTCCATGCATTAAACAGAGAAAGTGTCAAAGACCAATTTCCTCTTCCTAATATGGAAATGATTTTACAATAGGTTGTAGCATCTCAAATGATGTCCTTACTTGATGGTTTTTCTGGGTATAATCAAATCTAGGTAAAAATGACTGATATGTATAAAACCACATTTACCACACGCTAGGGCACATTTGCTTATGAACGGATGCCTTTTGGCTTGTCTAATGTAGGTGGCACCTTTCAAAGAGCTATGCAAATATATTTTAATGATCTAATCGGTAAGATTATCCAAGTTTATCTTGATCATTTGACTTTTTATTCTAAAAAACAGTTGGATCATTTTGGTCATCTTAGAAAGGTTCTCATGCGCTGCAAAAGATTTGGCATTTCCTTAAATCCTTCCAAATCTATTTTCGGTGTCACAAAGGGAAATCTCCCCAGTCACATTTTTTTTGATTCAGGGATAAGTATATATCAAGAGAGGATTACTTTCTTTCTAAACCTCCCTTCCCCCACTTCCAAGAAAGAAGTTCGAGCTTTCGTGGGCATTATTAATTTTGTCCGTAGATTTGTTCCTGATTTTGCTGTCATGGTTAAACCAATCCATAATCTTATGAAGCAAGATAGTTATTTTTCTTGGACATTTGATATCTAGAACTATTTCCTTAGGATTAAGAAAGAAATCAGCTCCACACTGGTTCTAGTGAAACTGGGATTTGACAAAGATTTTTTCATATATACCAATGCCACCAAGGAAGAAATTTCTGCTATCCTTTTACAAAGTGATGACCAAAACAATGAAAAACCTATAGCTTACATGAGTCATATTTTATTAAATGATGAAATCGAATACTCTTATATTGAGAAACATGTTTTTTCTCTTGTCAAGGCTATAGAAAAATTTTGCCATTTTATTTTGGGCAAACATACACAGGTAAAAGTCCCTTTGCCTATTGTCAATTTTCTGCTTTCACAAACTTATCTTTCTGGAAAACTTGCACATTGGCTTGCCAAAATTTAGGACAGTGATTTGACGATCATGACTTCGAAGACAATCAAGGGATGATACCTAGCCCTTCACTTAAATCAACACCCTGAACTAAGTGAAGAGTTTGACAACCAAGATAATCCTCTTTCCATGTTGTTTTATATTGAAAATCAGAATCTCTCCTTGTCTGAGCATCCTTGGTATAAAAATGCGATGTATTGTTTGCAGTGCTAAAAGTGTCCAGATGGGATGGATTTGCACAAGAGAAGGAGACTCTGCCTAAAATATTCCAAGTATATCATTTTAGGATACTTTTTGTCTAGGAGGTATGCTGATGGTTTGTTATTTTGATGTGTAAATGATGAAGAAGAACATAAATTGTTACATGAAATCCATGGATCATTAACTTATGTCATCCACATCGGTGGTCATTTTTCTGCTAATGCTAGTTCTTTTAATATCATAAGAAATGGCTACTACTGGCCCTCGATATTTCGTGACTCATATAATTTTTCAAGATCCTGTGATAAGTGCCACAATTCGCTGGAAAATAATGCCTCTCTTCCATGCCTTTACAACCTATCCTTCCATATTTCCATTTTTCTAAATGGGGCCTAAAATTCATTGGTCCTATCAACCTTCCATCTTCTTCTAGGCATATCTTTATTTGACAGTCACTAATTACTTTACTAAGTGGACTAAGGTTTTTCCTCTTAAACATGTGTAGGATGAGCATGTAGATTCTTTCCTAGAATATAATATCTATTCCAGATTCAACATACCATTAGAGATCATTACGAGCAATGGCCCAACCTTCATTTCTACAAAATTGACTCAATTTCTGGTTAAGTTAGGGGTCAAATATTTCACCTCATCTGCTTATTACCCTCATGGAAATGGGAAAGCAAAGTCCACTAACAAGAATCTAGTTAGGATCATAAAGAGAATCACAGAAGACAAACGTTGCTAGTGGCACACACTTCTCACTTATGCTCTCTGGGTAGAGCACACAACCACCAAAGAAAGTACATGCTTTACTCCCTTTTAGCTCATATATGGCCAAAAAGTTATTCTCCCTGATGAGATAGAGATTTAATCCTTACGACTGATGTTATAGAATGAAGAATTGAATTATTCTAATGTTCCCCAAAGGATAAATGCATTGTTATCCCTGGAAGAACAAATAAATTTTTCCTTCGAGAACATAAAAATAAGGCAGCAAATGGTGAAAAATTATTTTAACAAATGAGAAAAGGATGTTGAATTCAAGATTGATGACAAAGTCTTGCTATGGGACTCATCCCATGCTGAAAGAAGGAGACATTATTAATTCCAAAAAGTATGGCTAGGTCTTTTCAAAATCGCTTTTATCCTGGGCACAAACTCATACCTTTTAAAGGATTTGGAGGAGCGATTGTTCTTTTACAGTTCTAATGGTTCCCACTTGAAACATTATGTGGAACCAACTTGATAATTAACGCTTTGTGTAAACATGACTACTGTATATAGTCTTTTGTCTTACTATTTTATTTTTACTTTTTTTTTTGAGTTTTTAATTTCTGTTGTTTGTTTCGCATAATCATCAGAAATAAGGTCTGGATCAATTTTTCCATAACAATGTCATTCTATAAGTATTGTTGATTGATGAAAATAAAGTACACACAGTTTTCATGATGTCCTCCTTTTAAGACACCGCTGAAATAACTTTTTTCTTTCAATACTATTGTAGTATAGTTAGTTTTGTCTTCTTCCTTGTTTTTACTATCCCTTTCTTCCCTCCATCTTGAGATTCAAGAGCATATTATAAGCATTCTCATTGAAAGTCTAAAAAGAATTATTTGTTATGTCTCATTCGATTTTTATGCATATAGGACCAACTCCCCTCATACATATCACTTTCCGTAAGTTCTTCCCTGAAGTCTCGTCTCATTATTTCCCTTAAACCATCCTTTTTCCCCCTGTTACATAACTATTTTTTTCATCATTTTTCAATCACCTACTTCTATTGGTAGACCAACCAAACATCTCGAGTTCTAAACATGTTGAGAATAGATTTCGTTGTGGAGTCGCTAGTTTGTTGATGCCCAAAAGAACAACATGGAATCCCTGCATGAAAATGGGTTGCAATGCCTTATTACATATATATATTTAATAATATACTAAATAGGTGGGACCCCGTTATGTGAATAATGATGAAATATGCTTTTCTTTTTTGATTTGCACTCATGACTACCTTGCAAATATGATTCTACAGTAAGAATTTCAAAACCTCTTTCCAAGTGAAATGGGCGAATGATGGGTTTGTTGGCAATTTAATTTGAAAAAGAAATGAAAGGGGGAAAATGTTTGTTTTAATAATCATATTGGTTTATTCTTGCTAACACATATATTTTGACTCGTTCAAACTTCAAGCATGAGCCACATATAGTTATGGTGTATTGCACTGGTGTACTTGTTATTATTGTGGACAATTGATAAGTTTTATGAGATGGTGATCCTTCACTAGAAAGGAATGTGGGACATGACATGTTTTGGTGCTAAGTGTTGAGTATATGTATATGATTATGAATTTAATGGGGGAAAGTAAATTCGACTTTGGATTGGGATTTTATGTGGAAAACATACTGGACTATGTGTTGGAAGTATTGGGTGCGCTCGTACTTGGATATAGTTGATGGAAATTAATGTGGAAAATGATGTGCAATTAATGCATGTCACTCTAACCCTACCTCAAGGTCGCCACCTTCACTTTGTTTGTGCATGTGTTGGTTGCTTTGGCTGGTGCTGCCTCCGTTTTCCTTGACATTGGAAATAATAGTGGCACTTTTTGGTTTTCTGGCATTCTCCTTATAGGTATGTTGGCTCTTACCTCTCCATTCATGAACTGTAGCTCCGCTTCGAATAAAATCATGATTTTGGCTCTCTGATTTTCTTACAGACTGTGTTTATTTCCGAAGTTATGATGGATGTATGTGGGTATAACGACTGTGGAAATTGCATTTAAATGGATGTTCCTCCCTGTTAGCATTTAAATGTTTTAAGATGATAATAATGTTCGAAATTCCTTTCTGTTTGAATTATGTGATTGCATCGCATCCATAATGGCTGTTGGAAAATAATTATGGCAAGAACTTTCAGTTTCACTCATATCTGGTGATTAAAATTCAAGGTTTTTCTTTGTGAAACAAAAGAACACTTGTTTTGTTTCTTGGATAACACCATACTCTTTACCTAGTCTTTGGAAGACTTGCAACTCCTTCAAGTTATCTTTCCACTATTTGTGAATATATAGGCATATTTGCCTTGCGGCCACCATGAGAGGTCCGTGGAAAGTATGTAGTGGAAATAAATGGTTAGATGTTTTTTTTTTAAATCCCTTATGAGTGTTTCACCTTTACATTTACCCAAACCTCGGTTCTTTTATTTGATGTATGGAAATTAGTAGATTTGAACTCTAGTCTTGATGTATTTTATAGTGATTGACCTATCAGTAGGAATATTGGTTATATGCATTAAGTCTTGGCTCGTTTGTTATTTATCTATGGGGGTTTTCTTGATTTTGAATTTATATGATGTTAAAATGAAACGATGAGCACTAGTTTCACATGGGGTTTCAAACCGAGTTTGTTTATACAATAAGTATTGAGTTTGTGATACAAGCGTTGTATAGTGAAAGTTCAATGGATCTATGTTTGTGTTCTCATCCTCCCATGCATGCTTGATGTAGTCTGATTTTAATTGTTTTGAATGACTCTGTTAACAGTCTCTTATAAAAGTGTTGCCAATGAAGAAAGAAAAGGAAGGGAAAATTAAAGTTGTAAATTTTGACAATCCTGAAACCTTCCTGGGATTTTATATTGGGTACTATAAAAATTGTTGTGTCCTGGATTTGAATTATTAACAGAGAAAATGTTTTGGAAATTTATGGTGATGACAATTTTCAATAAATATTATTGCATATAATAGAACAATAATCTTGTATTTCCCTTTCATTATCTCACTTTTTGCTCATTATCTGACCACCGACTTCCCAAATACATTTAAAACGTTCCATGTTCTATTATTATGAATGCCATTTTTTTGAAAAGAGAAAGGGTTAATAACAAAAGAAAGGGATAGATGATGACTGATGTTGGAAGTTTGGATATGGATACATTTTCTGTTACTTCTGCATTTTCTTGAACAATATTTGTTGGTCACTTCCCATCCATGCTACCTTTTTAAGATCATTATAAATACCCTCATCTTCCCAAGGTACCTACCACTCCTTGTTCAATTTGCAATTGATTGTTAAGTTTTAAAGTATTGATGGATGGACTGCATGTGCTTTGGTGGTGAATGATAGAACCAACCTTTTGATTTAATATAGGTAGAGTATTGATGCATGGATTGTTAAGAGTTTTTCATAACATGATTGGAATATATCTTCAGGATGATTTTCTTGAGCAGAGGAAGTAATGGCAGAGGAAATAATTGGCAAAGAGGCTATAGAAGGCCACGATTTTTGATACATTTTGACGCTAATTTGTAGGAACTGAATCAACTTTTCCAATCTGGGTTATTTAATATAGTTGGCCAAGGAATTATGCAACCCATACCTGAGAGGCCTCCTTTCAAGCCACATCAAAATTTCTCTGGTATCCATGTTCCCCCTCGTGTGTCTATGAAGCCAAAACCACCTGCCAATGATGGTTGAAAATAAATTGTTCATCAGCCTATATCTCATCACCATGGTTGGCCTAATGTGTCGTTTCCATTAACCCCTCCACCTCCAATAAATCCAAATTCTCAATTTGATCATGTTGTCTCGCAAGTACAGTCCTCCCATGCAAAAAAAAGGATACAAACCGATGTTCCCAAGCCAGAGCTTGATAAGGTAAAAGGAGTGTCCACTCCCTCCATGTCATCCAAATATTCCTTTGAATCTGTGTCCTCTCATCTTCATCTCAAAGATGATTGTTCTCAAGTCATCAATGCAGTCCACCCACAAGATTCCCATCAATTAAAGTCTATTGCACATGATAAATCAGAAATGGGATCAAAAGAGGGAAATAATGAAAAGAGGAAAACTGTTTCTCACAAAAAATATGGTTTTTAATGCTGATTAATATTATTTTCTATTTAGGACAATCTTTTTATTTTGATAATGTTTTAGACAACAAATACATATTTAGACAGTGTTTTGGACAACATGGATATAATGCTATTTTTGGATATGGTCATGTTATATTTTGATAATATTAAAATATTTGATCATTAATACGAGAATGGGAGTTACAAGGAGTATGGTTTGAATCAAATGTTTGGGGTTTTATACTTCATGATTTGATGTATTTTATAGTGATTGAACCAACATTGGGAAGATTGGTTATATGAATTAAGTCTTGTCTCATTAGTTATTTATCTATGGGGGTTTGCTTGATTTTGAAGTTATATGATGTTAAAATCAATCGATGAGCACATGTTTCACATGGGGTTTCAAACCCATTTTTTTTATACAACAAGTATTGAGGTCATGATGCAAGCGTTGTATAGTGAAAGCTCGATGGCTCTATGTTTGTGTTCTCAGCCTCCCATGCGTGCTTGATGTAGTTTGGTTTTAATTGTTTCAAATGAATCTATTAACAGTCTCTTATAAAATCTATGCTAATGAAAAAAGAAAATGAAGGGGAAATTAAAGTTGTAAATTTTGACAATCCCAAAACCTTCCCAGGGTTTTATATTGGGTACTATAAAAATTGTTGTGTCTTTCATTTGAATTATTAATAGAGAAAATGTTTTGGGAATTGATGGTGATGGAAATTTTCAATAAATATTATTGCATATAATAGAGAAATAATCATCTTTTTCCCTTTAATTATCTCACTTTTCGCTCATTATATGCCCACCCCCTTCCCAAATACATTTAAAACATTCCATGTTCTATTATTATGAATGTAATTTTTTTGAAAAGACAAAGGGTTAATAACAAAACAATGGGCTAGATGAAGATTGATGTTGGAAGTTTGGATATGGATACATTTTTTGTTACTTCTGCATTTGCTTGAATAGTATTAGTTTGTCGCTTCCCATCCATGCTACCATTTTACACTCATTATAAATACCCACATTTTCCCAAGGTCCCTACCACTCCCTATTCAATTGGAAATTGATTGTTGACTTTTAAAGTATTGATGGATGGATTGCATGTGCTTCTATGGTGAATGATAGAGACAACCTTTTGATTTTATTTAGGTATAGTATTGATGGATGTATTGTTAAGAGTTTTTCATAACATGATTGGAATATTGATTCAGGATGATTTTCTTTAGTAGAGGCAATAATGGTAGAGGTGCTAATAGAGGCAGAGCAAATAATTGGCAAAGAGGCCATAGAAGGCCACAATTTTCTATAAATTTTAATGTTGATCCACAAGAACTAAATCAATTTTTCCAAGTTGGGTTTTTTAATATAGTTGGCCAAGGAATTATGCAACCCATACCTAAGAGGCATCCTTTCCAACCACGTCAAAATTTCTCTAGTATCCATGTTATCCCTCATGTGTCTATGCAACCAGAACCACCTACCAATGATTGTTGGCAATAAATTGTTCATCATCCTATAGCTCATCACCATGGTTGTCTCACTTTTTCCTTTCCATTACACCCTCCTCCATTGCCAATGAATCCAAATGCCCAAGCTAATCATGTTGCCTCGCTAGTATAGTCCTCCCATGCAAGAAAAATGATAACAACTAATGTTCCCAAGATAGAGCTAGATAAGGGAAAAGGAGTGGCCACTTCCTCCAAGTCATCCAAAGATTCCTCTAAATATGTGTCATCTCATATTCATCTCAAAGATGATTTTTCTCATGTCATCAATGCAGTCCACCCACAAGGTTCCCATCAATTGAAGGCTATTGCAAAGGATAAATAAAAAATGGGATCAAAAGAAGGAAACAGTGAAAAGAAAAAAATGCCTCTCATAACAAATATGGATTTTAATGTTGATTAATGTTACTTTCTATTGAGAATAGTCTTTTTATTTTGACAATGTTTTGGGTAACAAATACATATTTAAATAGTGTTTTGGACAACATGGATATAATGTTATTTTTGGATATAGTCATGTTATATTTTGTTGATATTAAAATATTTGATGATTAATATGAGAATTAGAGTTACAAGGAGGATGTTTGAATCAAATGTTTGGGGTTTTATACTTCATGATTTGATGATTATTAAAAAGAAATTGAAAATGGGAGTCACAAGGGGTTCCACCCATTTAGTTATTATTTAATTAGATCTTTATTTATATATATTATTATTTATTTGTCTCAACTAATTAGTTAAGCTAATTAAGCTTAACTAAAGAAAGGTAGTTGAACTACCATATCTTATTGAGAAAAGATAAAAACTCAATCAAATGAGGAGACAAAAGGAGGAGAGAGTAGAAGGAAAACTTCTACTATAAGGTTTTCTCTGCATTTGTGAGATATTTCCATTCTTCATTCATTCTAAGTTTACTAGAAGGCTTAACAATATTGGTGACAATAGGATCTTATTAAAGGCATCATGATTCAAAATTGAATCATATCTTTCAACAACTTGTCTTTAAAGGTGTATGATTTATCTTTGGCAGACCATGTGTTCTTGTTTGTTTATGAATTAAATTTCATGACTGATAAAGAATATTTTGCAGAGTCAAGTGACAATATTTTGTTGCAAGCTGATCCATATATTTAGCTTCGGTTTTCTTTTGTTTTCAGAGTCTTTTTGTATGGTTCCCATAGGAGGGTTGTAAATATGACTTTGGTCCCTACCCTCACAGGGGTTTGTAAAGAGAATTCAACTTTGTATCTCATAATGAAATAAATATAAAAATTGGATTTCTGATTTCTATCTCACATGTGTATTCTGATGATTTGGTTCAGATTTTTGTTTTAAACTTGTCTCTTATCCATGTACAAACTTATGTAATTTCTTTCTTATTTGATTTATTTTGCACAATTAAATATAACATATATAATACTAGCCTTGATCCCTCATACTTAATACCTATGGATTAAGTGATTGTTTTTTTTTGTTTTAAGGCTATAAACCCCAGGTAACATTCCCAACTATGTTTCCTTACCCCAACAAGATCTAAAAATGATTGAGTAAGGTTCCTCATACACTTTTCTCAACACAGAGGACCTATGTTCTCGACACAGATATAAAAAAATACTCATCATAGGACCCATTAAAGAGGAACACAACATCAACAACGTTGTTCGCAACAACAACAACAATTTAGGTCTGTTCAACAGAACATACCAGGAACACAGAAAACTAGGCCAACAAATTCTACTTCAGGGACCAGGAGAATTGGACTGAAGACTGAATGTTGGACATGTGGGAGCCACATTAGCAATGATACTATTCGATTGAGAAGGCCAGAGCAGTTGGATCATCAGGACTCATTACTGTTGGAGATTTTGGAAAGGCCCATAGGATACATGCAGCAGTGAACAACCTCCAAGCTGAGCATCAATCCACTTTGCTCGAGATGTTAGGTACAATTTCCGATCAAAATTTTAGTATTTTGATAGATCCAGGTGCTGTAGAGATCTTTATTTCTAGTGCAATGCTAAAGATAATTAAGGTAAAGGTAGTCGATCAAGATGAGTTCAGATACATAGAAATGACATTAGGTTCCAAACAAAAGGTTAGAGGGAAGGTTATGGATTGCAACGTTAACTTGGGAGAATTTGTAATGAAGGCCAACCTATACGTCATGATCTTAGGATATTATGACATAGTGATAGGCATGGATTGGTTGGAATTGCATGATGCTATACTTAACTACAATACGAAATGGTTGAGTTTAATGGATGATTTGGGACAAATTAGAGTTATTGTAGGAAGAAAACAGGGAGTGTCCTTGAGGTTTATTTCTTCCCTACAATTGCAGAAGAGTATGTGCAAGGGATGCAAGTTATATTCCATCTTAGTTATAAATTAAAAGGGAGAAGTGAAAGGACTAGAAAACCTTCCTATAGTACAAAGGTTTGTATACATATTTCCAGAAGAGTTGCCAGGATTACCACTCGAAAGAGAGTTGGAGTTTACAGTAGAATTGAAACCTGGAACAAAACCGATTGTGAGAACTTCGTACCGGATGTCAACTCCGAAATTGTAGGAGTTGTTGGATTTAGGAATTATACGTCCGAGCATATCTCCGTGGGGTGCACCAATAATTTTTGTTAGAAACAAGGATGGGTCATGGAGACTTTGTATTGACTACCATCTATTAAACAAAGCTATGATTAAGAACCAATATACATTACCAAGACTAGATGATTTATTCGATCAGATGAAGGAAGAAACAATGTTTTCAAATATTGACTTGAGATCAAGATATCATCAATTATGGATTAAGGAGGAAGATATCCCTAAGACCACATTTAAGAAGAGATTCAGACACTATGATTTTATTGTTTTTCAGTTTGGACTGACAAATTCCCCGAGAGTGTTCATGAGTTTGATGAATGGGGTGTTCCGCAAATACTTGGGCAAGTTTGTACAAGTATTTATCAATGACATATTGATTTATTCTCGAACGAAAGAAGAGCATGAAAAACACTTGAGATTGGTTCTACAGTGTCTAAGAGAAAAAAAATTGTACGGGAAGCTATCAAAATGTTCTTCTTACCAATCAAAGATTCATTATTTGGGATATATCATATCTTGAGAAGGTATTGTTGTGGATCTATGGAAAGTAGAGGCTATTATGGAATGACTAGCTCCGATGAACGTAAAAAAAGTGCGTAGCTTTATGGGTTTAGCAGGATATTACCGATGGTTCGTAGAAGGTTTGTCGAAGATAACAAATCCAATCATGGAATTGCAAAAGAAAAAAAAGAAGTTTGTTTGGACAAAGAAATGGGCAGAAGCATTTAAAAAGATTAAAGAGTTGTTGACAACAACACCAATACTGAAAGTCCCTGACATGGACAAAGAATTCTTGGTATGCATGGACACATCCAAGGAAGGTTTAGGTGGAGTTTTGATACAAGACAATCGAGTGATTGCTTACATTTCAAGGAAATTGAGAAAGCATGAGGAGAACTATGCAACACACGACTTGGAGTTATTAGCAATTGTATATGCCTTGAGAGTATGGAGACATTATCTGATTGGAAGAAAATTCAAATTAAAGACATATCACTATGGATTGCATCATATATTTACGCAGAGTGACTTGAACGCACGACATAGGCGTTGGTCAAAATTACTTAGCGAATATGACTTCAAGATTACTTAAATTAAAGGAATGATGAATAGAGTAGCATATGCGTTGAGTCGGAGACCACACATATTCTTGGTAATAACTCTTAAGACGAATCTGCAAGAAGAGATTCTAGCTCTACAATTTGACAATGATTGGTACAAGGAAGTTAAGGATAATACCAGACAAGATACCGTGATGGTACCAAAGTTTGAAGTTCATCAAATGAAGGCTGAACATAGACATCCAATAATATTTTTACAGCCACACGCTATTCCTTAATCGAAATGGCAGGTCATTTCGATGGATTTTATCATTGGATTTCCACTGATGACAAGGATACACAATTCAATTTTTGTGGTAGTTGACACTCTAATGAAGAGTGAACACTTTATTCCAGTATGTACGATGTATCGGGTGACATACATATCTAGATTATTTGTGAGGGAGATTGTGATATTACATGATTTTGGACTAGTTTCCAAGAGGTCTTGGGAACACAGCTGAATTTTAGAACAACATATCACCTTGAGATAGATGAAAAAATAGAGAGAATGAAAGAGATTTTGGAGGATATTTTGCATATGTATGTAATGGACCAACAAAAATGTTGGGAAGACTTATTGCCATTGGTAGAGTTTACATACAACAACAACTACCAGAGTACGATTAAGATGCCATCGTTTGAATTTATTTACAGGCAACCGTGTAAGATGTCGTTGAGTTGGGATCGACTTGAGGATAGGGTCTTGGTAGGACCAGAAGTAATCCAAGAAATGGAAGAATAGGTGAAATCAATAATACAAAGGATTAAAGAAGTGCAAGATCGATAGAAGAGTTATGTTGATGCGCATCACGTTGACCACAATTATGAAGTTGGCAACAAAGTTTTCTTTCGGGTAAAACTGCATAAGCGTTCGATCAAGTTTGGAAAGGGTGATAAACTCTCTCCTAGGTTTGCGAGACCTTTTTAAGTTGTGAAAAGGAAAGGACCTGTGGCTTATCGACTAGCCTTGCCTGATTCTTTGAGGCTTATGCACGATGTTTTTCACCTATCTGTTTTACGACATTATGTTTTTGATCCGTCACATTTGATTGACATGAGTTCTTTGAAGTTGTTAGGTGAGGGCTCTCTCATGGAGGAGCCAATCCTCATTTTGGACCATCGCATTTGACAACTATGACATCTAATATTCAATCAGGTCAAGGTATAGTGGGACAACTATAGTCTGAACTCGGCTACCTGGGAGGACACATATGAGATGTGTCAACAATTTCCTTACTTATTTGATAGATTAGACAATTAGATCTATGTCAGATACAATTGTTTACTTACATTTATATAATGTACAAACTTCAGGATGAAGTTTAAAACAAGAGGGGGTTTATGTAACATCTCGTTCCATTGAGCACACTTTTATTCACATATTCATTGAGGACACTTGCGTGCAAGTGATCTGGCTATGGTGTATTACGATTTCATTTCGATTATGGGTTCTATATGATGATGATGTGTTGTGACTTATTTTTATTTTGATGTATATGTATTGGTAGATGTTGTTGATGAGTTTTCTCGAGTGTGTAGGACACATGATAGATTATGGATGTTGATGGCATCAATGGACTTCCTTGGAATCTTAATCGAGTCAGGGAGTGGATTTTATTTGTTTGAGTATTTCATTTTTCACACATGTGATATATGATTGATTACATTATTATTTATGTATATCTATTATTGACACTATTATTGTCAGTGAATGCAGACTTGACAATGCTTGCTAATTCAACTCACATAAGAAGTAAAGGGGCCATGCACAGAAACCAAACATTTGAGGGAGACGTGTCGCAGCGCCCCTGTCACAGCCTACTAACACTCCCACCGTGGCTTGAATTGTAGGTTAAAAATTACCTAGTTTGAGAGGTCCACGATGTCGTGAGGGCAGAATGAGACAATCACTCATGAATATTTATAAGGGGTGCACAATAAGGCAGAGTCCTTATTCCTTAGAAGCCTTTAGTCTCTCACAAGGTTGACTGAATGGAGTGTTGACTCCAAGGGTTGGACAAACTTCCAAAAACATTCTAAGGTGACTGACACCCTTGGAGCATGGAGGTGCATCTTGAAGGGCACGTCGCGTGATTAAAACTAGAGTCAATAAATCTAGGCGGCCTAGAAAACATTGAAATGATTGGACCTTGTTAGAGTAAAATAATTAATTAAACACTAAATTATTAATTATAAAACCTAATCAAAAGTGTAAGCCTAAATCTAAGGCTAATTCTAAGTCTAAATTTAAACAAAGGACTAAATGAATTATGATATAAGTTAAAATATATGAGAATATGATCAAACTCTAGGAAAAAGGGGAATAAAATTTAAAGGTTGGAAAAATGCACATGTGTGCATGAAATTAATAAAATGGATTTTTAAAAATAGAAGAAATAATAATATGAGAGAATAGGACTACACATGGAATATAATATTAATTCAACCTACCACTGGTCTAACTAGAAGAAGACCCCTAATCCAACTCTAACAAAGATCTAGTTAGGAGACACTCATTAAATGAAAATTTGGGGAGAAAAGGGACAACTAAGAGAAAAAATAGGAACACATTGGGGAATGTGAGGGATTTTGTCTTTTTAAGTAAAATAAAATGTTACAGGTATGAAATAACTGAGAGGGGGGGGGGTGAATCAGTTATTGTAAATTATTAACCATTTCTCTCATTTTTAACTTCGAATCATTAATCTTAGTGGCAGTAAGTCTTTACTGTGAAAACCAGTGTTGTAAACATAAA
>ML784348.1:651556-686523 GCA_009831015.1 Picea engelmannii
CCAACAGTCGTGTTTCAACATTCGTGTTCCAGCATTCATGTTCCAACAGTCGTGTTTCAGCATCTACGTTTCAGCATGTTTCACTTTTGTGTTGCAGCATCTGTGTTCGCTTCCAACAGTCGTGTTTCAACATTCATGTTCCAGCAGTCGTGTTTCAGCATCTGTGTTCGCATTGGTGTTGCAGCATCTGTGTTCGTATAAACAATCTTGATCATCTACGTCATTCTTCTGTTATAGCCATCAATGACAACCTTAACCATCTGCGTTAGCTTCTGTGTTCCAGCGCTATTTCAGCACTGTTTTTCAGCGTCTGTGTTTGAATTTGTGTTGTAGCGGTTCGCATTTGTGTTGCGGCAGTTCACATTTGTGTTGCAGTGTGTTTCAGCATCTGTTCTTCATAAACAATCGATTGCCAGCAATGACAACCTTTATCTATGTCATCTTTTGCTGTAGCCATATTTCCAACATAAAAATGGTAATTACTTGTGCAACTTGGGGAGAGTGTGACAAGTGTGTAGGTGAATAATCCTAATTAAATTAATTAAAAATATAATTAATTGTGCATGATGACATGTGTCATTGGGGATTTTTTCTATAAAACAAATGTGGTAGAAGGGAAAAGGATATCACTTTTTCTTGGTAATGTTATGCTGCCAAAGTTTTGTGGACTGTGTTTTACTTGTGAGAGTTACGAAACCAATCTTGGAGAAAGAGTGGAAACTCTTCCTTGCAAGGCAAGCCTTGGAGCTATTGTTTGTTGGTTTCTTGTGTGTGGCCCCTTTGTGGCTCGGGGGGATAAGGGGGAAGAAGAGTACCCCTAGCATTGGATGGGAGGTACCAGTGAAGTTTTGGTGATTAGTAGGATGAAGTATAGAAGGAGCACAAGTCTTGAAGGACACCATCAATTTTCAGTCTTCATTGGTTATGGTATTTTATTTTGAATTATATTGTAGTATGATAAAATTGTATATTAGAATGGTTAAAGAAGTTGCCGAATTTAATTAGAATTTCTTGAAGCCAAATTGTTATTTTTCACTACCAACTAATGGTAGATCCGATTATTAGAGGATTTGATTTATCGTTGAATTTTATTGCAATACCAATTGTGAACTTTGAATGGTTTTGCAAATTCTATTGTGATTTTGAACCATCATTTGTATGGTGTTTTAAAACAATTATTAAATGTTGATCATGAATTTAGAAGTTCTTTGTTTGGGTATCATGTTATATTTATGAAAACTAGAATATGTATTGGACACTGCCAAGATTAAAAATTAAAATCATTGGATCGTTGAATTCTTGAAACAAAATTTGGAGTTGAAAATTTACTTGGACTCTCCATTACAAATCTAGAGTTCTGTTGTTGCGTCGCAATAGACTGATTTATTTTTGTTCCAATTTGGCATGCCCATAAAGGTGTGATTCCATTGTAGTTCAAGAATCTGAATATTGTATGGTCATTGTATGTTATTGGAGGTGGGCGTTTTTTTTTTTAAATTTAATTCGTTGGATCTCTGTATAAATCAACTGTAGTTCCGGTAAGTATTTCATTGGATTATTTGATGGTCATTTCACTATCAAATTTAAATTTTTTTTTGTCAACTGTAAACATAATTACAATTCCGATTGTGTTTATATGGTCATTGAAGTTTGAATGCGATTATGGAATTGTTAATTGCTACTTAATTAATTGGGGATTGATCTTCCTTAAGATCACTATTTTTCTAGTGGCTTCTGGAAACCAATAATTTGGATCCGTCGTCAATTTAATTGTATTAATTTGTGCTATCATTGAAAAATGTGTTTGCAGTTTCGAAATTGAAGGATAAGGGGTCACTGTAAACTAAACAACGATCTGAATTTATAGGAGCACACTTTTCGTTGTGTATTAATTTGAATTCCTAAGTTTGATTTATTATGATCTCCGATTATATAATGCATTTCTGAGAATTAAAGTTATAATGCCTCTGTTATATAATCCTTGTAATCAAGTTAATAATATTGTTCTCTCCCTTACTCCTGTGAGTAACTGTACAAAAATAAAAAGAGTTTCGTGTTATCTAAGGCCTAGATCAACTTAAGGTCTCACTAGCCTCTCCATTAATTAAAGTTAGTTGACCTCCAAATGGATGTAGTGAACCCAAACTCCATTCGATAATTATGGTGTTGAAGATATATGGTTGGATATTGTTTACTTTTGTTCTTCATTTTGTGTTTTGTTTGGTTTAGTATTTAATTGTATCTCCTTTAACACTGATAGGCCTTCACCAGATCTGAATAAGTTTTCCAAAGTGCACGAGTTTTGGGAATGGTATTGTTGAACCCGAGATATGATCATTTTCATGATGTTATTATACACTTTTTTTCCATATGTACATATGCATTTTTATCTTTCAAAGGAGCTTTTTGAATAATTTTATGATAAAATGATATAATCAGCATGAGGTACGTATAATTCATGTTTTGTGATTCAATCAAGTTTAATTTATCATATTTTATGGTTTCCAAGAGTTAATTCATGTTTTTCTTCTATTACAGGGAAAACCGCACCATGTTTCTTGGTCTAGCACTTGATCCGGCACTTGATCCATCACTCATTCCGGTACTCGATCCGACACTCATTCCAGCACCCAGTATTGCACAAAAACGCAAGGCGAGTTGGCAGTTTTATTTCATAGTATAGTTTTATTTCACGCAATTTCCTTTCATAGATTAAAATGCAATTAAATTCCTTATTTAGATAATGATGATCTCATTATGATGTTAATGGTTTGTACATGAATATGCAGGTTATTTAACAATACTTTCATTTAAATTAGTATTGGATTGTTTACTTCACACCTTTCATTTTTCCATTGAAATTAGTATTGAGCTTATACCATTAGAACTGTCCTTTGTTGTCAAGTGTCATATAGATATCATATGTCACCACCGAAGGCATTCACACAACCACTAGCATTACATTTGAGTGTTTCATAGATTGAAGATAGTTTCTTGCTTTCATAAGTTAGAAGAGATAGTTTCTTGTTTGCATAAGTTTAATTGGTATTCTTTCCTGTTTTCAATAGAATAGATTTCCTTTCATGCATTGCATTGAACATTTAGATTTCCTTTCATGCATTAGAAATAGGTTTTCATTAGGCATTTAGTTCGCTTACCTCTTAGGCTAGGTAGTTGTTCAATGAGAAGTCTTTGCTTACTTATCTATTTTCTTTAGCAGGATAGATAGTTGCCTTTGCTTACTTATTGTTTTCTTTAGTAGGTTAGTTAGGTGCTTTTTCTTACTTGTCTATTTGCTTTGATAGGTTAGATATGTTCTTTTTCTTACTTGCTTATTTATTTTCTTTCATAGGTAGTTGCTCATTGAATGTAGGTTGGCAAGTTAAAGAAGTTTTCTTTTCTCATTTTCTTATTATGCTTAGTAGTTTTCTTTTGCTTATTGTTTGCCTTACATAGAGTTTTTACTTGCTTTCTTAGGAACTATCCATCAGTCCTTGGCCCAAAAGTGCTTAGGTTACCTAGTTTTCATTTTGCCTAGTAGGGTTTGTTCATTAGATAGGTTTTCTTGAGTAGATTAGCCCTAGATAGTTGTTTTCCATAGTTAGACTATACTCCTACCAACCTTTTACCTTTGGCATATATTTTGATACAACTCTAAGTTTACTTACGTCGGGTTGAAAATTTAATTGAGGGTAGTTTAGTGTCTTTTTTAGTACATATAAAACACCCAACATGTATTTTTAGTTACCATTCACGAAGCTCCCCCTACCTATATGTGTCTCGATTTCTCTTATCCCCAATTTGTGTTCAAACTCTCCTATCCATCTGGTTAAGAAATTTTTGGTCATCGTTGAGTAGCAGAACAAGTGTTGTTAGAATGTGAGTTATTAAGCTTATGCTTGTAATTCTAATTCGAAACTCCAAATTGTTATCTCCTTGTTAGAATTTGATAGCTTACCCACTTTAGGTCAACAATATCTTGAAATATATTTGTTGATACTGAGAGGGGGGTGAATCAGTATCAAGTACAATTTAAAACATTTTTCAACTTATACTTAAACCATTCAATTATATCCAATGAGTAATGAACAATAGTATAAGAGTTACACCAATACACCACAGTACACCATGCACAATATATGAGAAATAATCGATAGTTATTGTTCAAGGGAAGTAATGACTTCCAAAGGTAGCTACAACTTCCAAATGTAAAGGGAGGGATAAACCTCCAAGAGGAAGATACAATCCTCCAATATCAAGAGAGGTTTTAACTCTCCATCCTTGCCCCTTCCTTCCACCCAAGAATATATGATAGATAATAAAACTTTACATTAAATCATCACCATCAACCAACCGTCACATAGAACCTGATAATGCTTCATGAGAATTTTTCAACTTCTGCAATTCTTTAATTCTTGGAATACTCTGATCCTTTAGATAATATTACTCAATGCATTTTCTGAAACTTCTCCAAGTTTCACTCCTTTAATCCTCCCCAAAAGGAAGTTATAGAAAGAATGGTAGACCTTATTCAATTCTGGTTTATTCAGGAGACCGAACTTGTAAAGAATGCCCTGCACTCAATATTTAACATCAAATTTGGAAACTCGCACACAAGAAACTAAAGTTCGTACTCTTTCCAATGAAATTTTTCCCACATCATGTGGATTCTCTATGAATAATTTATTACTATTTTACTCGTAACACATGTTTATTGACTAGCTTCAGGACTGGTCAAAAACCCTATCTTCCACAGAGTGTATCTCCATAATTATAGTGAATAAAGAGCTGAAAATTTTACCACAAGTACCTTGACATGTCTTCTCAATACCATAGAAATTTAACCATATGAATCGTTCTAGAAAACAAGTTATAGAGAAAATGGTAAGATGACCTCAAAATAACATACCTTAGAACACATCACCAAAAGACTTCATCCTCCCTTGAAATCTGACCTTCTTTACTTCTGATTTACTCTGAAATTAGACTTTTACATTAAATGAATGTATAATGATATGAATTTATACCATTTATGTCACTTCCTTTTAGTATTAGGGCAGACCTGACACTTTCTTATTTTGTAATTCTTTTCTTTAATTATTTTCAGGGCCTACATGTACTTCCTTCTTCAATTGACTTTGTCATCTTCAAAAATTCATTTATCCTCAACCATGAGGATCCACATGACGTGCCACATACCACTGAAAACAACATGATGTATACCATCCATCCATGGGTGTTTTATCTGCATGTGCATTGTCCTTCATGTCCAAATACCTTCATCAATCTTGCGGTCCAAAACCCATGACTAGGGTTGACATCAATGACAACAACCAATCTTCCAACAATATCTAGCTTGTTACTAGATAAACATTATATTAATCCCAAAGATGTATTTATAATTCCTTTGTGAAGATCTTTGAAATTACATTATTGATTATTAATTATTTTCCTAGTTGGTAAACTCTTTAACTAGTTCCAAAGACTCATTATATTAGAATGCTTTGATGAATGAGGTTGAGCCAGAGATTAAGTTAACTGGCACAATGTATCTTTCAATTTGATTGTATGGTAGTATTGATTATTTAAAGTTATTATAGCTCAGCCATGTAAACTCTTGTGGTACTCTAGTTAGATAATGAAAATTTGTTATTGATTCATATTCATTAATGGAAGAAAATTGCTAAATAATGAATATAAATTTATGTGGTATCTTTAAGTAGTACATTATTGTATCTAGACAATGAACAATATTGGATTTGTAATCTTATAGGTTTGGTAGTTTTGTTTAGGTAGTGAATAATTAATGTTACCTTTAGGGAAGACAATTATTAATGGTGAATATTAATTATATGATGGTATTCATGAAGATAAGGCATCTTATCTAGATGATGAGTAATTAATGTTGTTTGTAATCCTTTAAGGAAGGAGCCTTGTCTAAAATAATGAGTACTTGAATGTTTAATTTTCATTATGATCAAGAATCTTATTGTTACTTTAGTCTTGAGTCTAGATTTGATTTGGTTATGGGAATATATATCTCCATGTTCTTCAGAACAATCGTCGGTCCTGAGACCTTAAATGGTCAAAATTAATCAGATGAATCCTGGACTTGAGCATTGATTATGTGTCTTGGAGGTCCTAACCTTGTACGGTAGGTTGGGAAGATAGGCATCTTTGTTACCATGATGTGATATAATAGATCTATTAGTATCATGATGTTTTATTTGATTCTTGTTGTGTAATGATGTAGATGATAATAGAATGTGTAAATACCAATGTATGTTATTGACACATATCACTTGTTCTAACTGATGTTTTTTTATAAAAAATAATTTACCACTACTATACTCTCATTGATTGCATAATGGAGCGGTTGTTACATTAATTAATCTTATAGTTCATGATGATGTGTCTCAATTAACTTATCATGGAATCTATGATTTGTGTGAATGTTATTCTTGAGGAAAAAGTAAATTTGGTAAGGGACCTAAACACATTATTTCTAAATTTAATAAATTAGCAGTAGGAGGAGATAATAAAGTTGAACTTGGAAATTTATTAGATAAATTTAAAACTAATATTCTTATCTCTCTTAGCTCACAATTAGATATTTTACAAACTAAAAAGAAGCAATAGGATGAGAATAGAAATTTAACTTTTTTTTGCTCCAAGTGTAGAAAGAAACGCCAGTTACAAGATTGTCCTATTAATAATATTGAAGTTTGTTCTATTTGTGTAGGAAATCATACAACGAACAATTTTCCTTATTCACTGGAACTCAAAGTAGTATATTAGGGAAATAATTATGAGCACCAAAATGGCACAAAAATGAGCACGGAAGTCTTGGGTATTAGGTATAACACAAAATTATGCACAATAATATTCTTCATATTATGCTAATCAATAATACTCTCCTCAAAATGGTTTCCACCAATGCCTTGGAAAGCATGTTGCATGGCCTCTTCAAAAATTCAAAACCAACCTTGGGATTACTTATGGAAACATCCTTTCTCATCCCTATTCTTCACAACAATATCAATATCCCCCACAAATGCAACAACAATATCCCCCACAAATCCAACAACATTATCCTTCACAACCTCAACAATAACAAATTCTACAACAACAACTATAATTACCAAGTAATCAACCCCCTTAAAGAGCAACCCAAATACCTGCTCAACTTGTTCCAAGTGCAAACAATAAGGTAGTTCAACCGACTTACAATATTGAGTTACAAATTTTTACAACATACATGATTACCCCTGTTGATTTATAAGATATCCATTTACAATCAAGGAATGGAGTTAATAAAAGTCCTCCCTTCATAATTGAAGAAGAAAATGAGGGAGATAAATCAAATAATAAAGATAGTTGCACTCCAATAATACAAACTTCTTCTCCACAAATAGATCAATCAAAATCATCCATATCTCCTCCCTTTCTATAGAGGTTAGCATTGGACAAACCTAGAATTCAATCTGGATTCAATTTATTAACATAATTGAAGAATGTTTGTGTTAAAATTATCTTATTTCGAGCCATTAAAGATGTTCCAGTATATATATAAAGAAAAATAGGAAGAAATAAAAAGGATCCACAAACTATTCAAGTCATTGGAAGATTATCAAATTTGATGTCAAGATAATTTTTTATGGAAAAATATGTTTATCCTTGAATTCCTATTGTCAATATTCATATCTTGACAATAGGAAGAAATAAAAAGGATCCAAAAACTATTCAATTCATTGGAATATTATCAGATTTGATGTCAAGATAAATTTTTATGGAAAAATATGTTTATCCTTGAATTCCTATTGTCAATATTCATATCAACAATGTTTTTATTACAAATACTTTAATTGACTTGGGATATGCAATTAATGTAATGACTAAAGGAACCATGGAAAACTTGATTTTACTTAATCTTTGTCCCACTCCTATAGTATTACAATTATCAGATATAACTACTATTAAACCCAAAGGAGTTTATGAACATATCGTTGTTTCCTTGGATTCATGGGAATGCCTCGTAGATTTTATGGTCTAACAACTAAATTCTAATATACGTGGTTACCCATTAGTTCTAGGAATACCATGGTTAGCTAATACTAATGCATTCTGTAGTTTTAGATCTAGGGATATGATAATTTCACATGGAGATTCAATTAAAAAAATTACTTTGTACCCTTCAACAAAAATGTTAACAGATCAAGAAATTTCTCAATGGATTGATAACAAAAGTATTCATGGTGAATATTTACAACCAATATTATCACTTGTTCAAGCTCTTGTTCCCAAAGAAGATAATGAAAATGATCTTATTAATAATTTTATTACTATTCCTAATCTCATTCAATATTCTAGGGGGCAATCTTTTGACTATATTTTGGATTCACATTTTCAAGAAAATTTCACTATTGATTCAACATCATTACTATTTGATTCTAAACATTATTTATACGCAATGTCATAATCTTCTAGTACCCTTGTTGAGATTCATCAAGTAAAAACATTAAATATTAATCCTAAACTTGAGGGATCTCAAAAGAAAAAAACAATTGAACTGCTACAAAAACATTCTGGGGAATTTGCTTGGGATTGCACTGATATGCAAGGAAGTCATCCTATTATTTGTAAACATCACACTTACACTCAGGAGATTACTTTACTTGTTAGACAACCATAGAGACATATGAATCACATTTTAAAAGAAGTTGCAAAATAAGAATTACATAAATTATTAAATGTGAACTTGATTTTCCCTATTTCAGATAGTCAATGGGTTTCACCTTTAGTAATAGTTTCAAAGAAAAATGGTAAGTGGTGTTTTTGCATTGATTATCATGAATTAAACAAAGCCACTCAAAAGTATCATTTCCATCTTCCATTCATAGATCATTTCTTAGATACTTTAGAAGGTAATTGTTTTTCTTTTTTTCTTGATGGATTTAGTGGTTACAATAAAATACAAATCACTCTCGAAGATTAAGTTAAGACTATATTTACATGCCCATGGGAAAAATACACTTATAAGGTATTACCTTTTGGGTTATGCAATGTTCTTGTTATGTTTCAAATATTTGTTGATCCGTAAGTTGTTGTGGATATTCCATTGGAACAATTCATCCCCAAAAATCTTAAACTGTTCTAAAATCTTATATTTTTTCACTTTCTTTCCTTAGATCCTAAATCAATTAATT
Organism: Picea engelmannii; assembly: GCA_009831015.1. Lineage (NCBI taxonomy): Eukaryota > Viridiplantae > Streptophyta > Pinopsida > Pinales > Pinaceae > Picea > Picea engelmannii. The sequence goes on from ML784348.1 coordinate 660,763, forward strand.
ACTAGATTTGATTTAATTTAAGAAATAAATAAAATATAAAAATGAAAGAACAAACAAAAAATACACACCATCCACATAGATGAATACAATATTTACCTTGAGATACCCAATACGAGAGAAAACCCATAGATAAGGTGAGGCTTATGCGCTTCTCTCTTTGATTCAATTATAAAATGCACATACAAAGGAATAAGAATTCACCATGGAGTTACCTTTTGACACTATGGAATAAACTACTGTTATAGAATCCTCATCCTCCTCCTCCTTTATCATTCTCAAAAAATACCACTCTCATATGTTTTTCTCAGAAATGGAATAAGATACAATGAAAAATAATGGAACCACTTCTCCTCCTAGTGGCCTAGTATTTAACATATCTCGATAGCCATATAGGGGTAGATTTTTGACTTCCTCAACCCTCAATTAGTGATAAGGTTTTCACCTTCTATAATATTATTGAAATTCCCCATGTGGCTATCCCCACACGATTTGAGTAATGGGGGTTGACATGGCATCCACTCGTACCATGGTGGTCAACACAGTAGATCAACTCATGGGAGGAATACGTTTTGCATATAAACTTTGATTGAGGAAATTCTTACACCGTTGGAAAGATATTAGTGTGTATAATATAGAATATTGATATATATTAGGTTTGGACCCCCCAAAAATGCCATTTGATGCCTCAAAATGGCTTTGGAATATTTGAAATGGTTTTTTGGGCCCAATTTTCCAAATTGGGACCCACCACTAAAATGGCTTTGCAAGTTGATTCCTCCAATTTTTTAGACTCTAAAAGCATTGAGATAGATAAAAAATAATTTAATGATCCAATCAGGATCATACCTCCCCATTTAGGGAGGATTTTGGTCCCCAAAATATTTATTGAATGAGGTGAGTAAATTTTTCCTATACCTTTTCCCTAGAGTACCATTTTTATTTTCTTGGAAGTTGTCCTTTCAACCTAATCTACCAAAGGTCATGTTGCACTTGTCTTCTATTTTTGGGCTTGTTCTGTAAAACTGTGTATTCTACCAGCTTTGCCTAAGTATCTAGTGCTAAGTCCTCTATTATAGGTAGGACCTGCTCCTTCTCCTGATCTAACTTGGAAGGCTCATAGAGTTTAATCAAATTCTCCACATTCACTACTAAGTAAATGCACATGTATGTGGGAATAATAAGTATGTATCCATTATCTCCCACCTTATCCAATACGTCAAAAGGGCCATATCAAAAAGCCTTGATCTTATTACCAGGACCCTATCATCTTTCCTTAATTAGATATAACCAAACTCTATCTCCCGCTTCGAATGATTTTTCTATTATGTGTTGATCATGTAGTGCCGTGTACCTTTCCTATGACTTATTTAGTGTCTCTTATACTTACAAATGAATCTGCCTAATATTTTTAGTAAAATTCTCTGATCTTAATGCTTCTCCCATGGTGTCTTCCCTCACTCCTCCTTGCTTTCCATATGCAACATCCAAGGCCGAAGGTAGAAAATACCTAAAGAAAGTTTCGAAGAGGGACTTACTAGTAGAAGGATGTAATGCTTTATTACAAGAGTGTTGAATATAGATTATATTTTCATCCTAAGACTTCATATGCTTCTGATTGTAACTCCTCAAAAGATGCACCAAAGTCCCATTGAGTACTTCTTTATTCTCATCTATCTATGGATGAAATACTGTAGATCGCTTTAACTTTGTTTCCATATTATCCCAATGTGTAGTCCAAAAGGCACTTATAAATATGGTATCCCTGTTTGAGATTATTCTCCTTGGTATCCAAAAGTGCACCCATACCTGTTTAAAGAACATGTTTGTTGATTCTTGTCCTCTGATGGTCTTTTTACAAGGAATAAGAATGCACATCTTTTTGAACATGTCAACTACCACAAAAATATACTTATGTCCCTTCCTGGTTATTGGTAAACCTCCCACAAAATCCATGGAAATGCCTTCCCAAGGTTGAGTGGGCATAGGTAAGGGATCATATAGACATTTATTTCTCTCACTGGACTTATTGGCACAAAAAAGAATACATCCTCTAATCCTTTTGGGCCAATACACATACCTTTGTAAGATAACAACTATCTTCCCAACACCAAAATGTCCTGAAAGGTTGGAGGTGTGAGCCTCTCTAATAAGCTACAATATTTCACCTTTAGGAACACAGAGCTTGTTTAGATTGTAGAGAAACCCATTATGGATATTATAGTCAGCCTTGTTGTCACCTTATTCTACATGAATTTGGTCGTGTAGTTGTTGAAACACCTCTTTGAAGTCCTCATCTTCTGTGTATTCCTCTTTGTATGCATCATGGGTAAAATTCTCCATGTGCATAAGAGTTCCCAAAGCTGTAATATTAGATGTGGTTTTCCTTGAAAGCATGTCTACCAACTTATTAATTATTCCCTTTATAATTGATGACCAGATGAAATTGTTGTAAAACCCCCATCCACTTGTAATGTCTGGCTTGATATAGCTTACTATGGGCCTACAAATACTGCAACAAATAATGATTTTCATGGATGTTGGTCTCCTTTCCCATCATATAGTGCTTCCACTTCTTGACACATTGAACTAGGTCATAGAGTTCCTTGTCATAGGTAGGGTAGTTGAAAACTTCCCCATGAAATATTTCATAATGATAGAATACATGCCTTCCTCCTTTCATCAAAATTTCTCCGATGGCATACCCAATTGCATCTATCTCCACTTAGAAAGGATTTTTCAAGTTTGGTAATGTGAGAACTGGTGCTTGATTGATCTTTCTTTTATCTCATCGAAAGCATTATGTTGATTCTTTCCCCAATGGAACCTCTTACCACTTTTTATTATGGCATGGAGTGGTGCATCTACTGATGAAAATAAAGCTAGGGACTTATACAAGTACTGTGTTTCCCCCAAAAAACTCCTAACTTCAATGACAATTGTAGGAACTGTGAAGCAGGAGCATCTCAATTACCAAAGCGAGTGTGGAGTCAGTGCATGTGTTTTTAACACATGACATATTGCTTTGAAAATTTTTGGGAAATGATGCGCCAAACCTTTAATGAACCATTTATGAAGGAGCACCTTTTGTATATTGTATTGGACCTTGAGAAACACACTCTCGTCCTTAGTAGATAGGAGGCATTTAATCTAGTTAATGTTGATAGATAGGATTTTTAATTTAGGCATTTAATTTAGTTAGTATTGATAGCCTAGAGTCCGAGAGGGAAAATGGATATAGACACCCTCATTGTACCATTGTAACATTATGGAAGCATTCAGGAGAAGAGAAGAGCAAGAAGAGAATAGTGTATGAAGAACACCCATGTACAGGCATTTGAATTAATGGAATAAATTTTTGATTCAAATTCATGGTGTGTGTTGTTCCTCTGTGTATATTATTGATGTGCTCATGAATGTTTGTTTCATGTCATACATTTTATTTTATATGTTGTACATGTGATTTCATGTTTCAAACTGAAGTCTGAGGGGGAGGTGGAATGAGTTTCAATTGTTTCTCTATCTGAGCAAGGAGATTCCTGCAAGGTGTGCAGTCGAAAATCATCCGCAAGGAGTGCGTTGATGTAGGCTCAGGTATTTTGACTCTTGTTCTTATTCACTCAGAAGTGAAAGTGGGTTGTTGAAGCCATGCAAGGAGTGCACAGGCTAAAGAGGAAGTCTCAGTCATGAGTTTGAGAAGGAAGCTTTGGAGGACTGCTACTACAGGCATGCACAAAGTCAAAGAAGGTCGGACACTTGAAGTGTTTGTAGGGTTGCCGCAAGAAGTGCGTGCAAAGAGATCTCTTTTCTAAGAGACCGAGAAGCTGTGAATAAATTTTAGGAGGAAGAGAGGCCTTCAAAATTTTTGAAAGGCTGCACAGGAGATTTTTGTGCCAAGAAATCCCTAAGGGGAAATAAATCGATGGTCAGGATCTTACAGAAGAGATTGACAGACCCGTCAGCCGTTGGATATCACAGAGGTGCGAGGCGGTTACGACCACACCAGAGCCCAAGCTCGAGAGGCTGCTGAGCCATTGGATCAGCAAGTGATTTCCCGTCAGCCGTTAGATCTCAAGGAGTTGCGCAGGGGTTAAGCCCTAGTGTGCAGAGGAGAAGTCCCGAACAAGTCATCGGGATATTGGATTCATCGGGACTTTGCTAAGTAAGAGAATCGAGACCTTGTGGGTTTCGAAACACCAACAGAGATCTCAGCCATTGATCTCGGTAGGACACGCGTCAGTATTCTGGGGAGGCATCAGGATATTGGAGGCATCGGTGTTTTGGAAGTCAGGAAACTCGAGACCCCTCGAGTCTCGAAACACTGACGGAATCATAGTCGTGGATCTCGGATAGGACACGTGTCAGAAACCTGGAGAGAGTCGGGAATCAGAGGGTCGGAGTTTTCGAGCACACAGAAATCTTGTCATACAAAATCGCGATCCGCAATTTCTCGACAAGATTTGAACCGTTCGTTTTGAGGACACGTGTCAGAGGATCCAAAGGAGTCGGGGTTTGGCATTTCGGGGTTTCTGAAGACAAAGGAATTGTTGCATCAGGAATTGGGATTTCGCGATACCCATTGGGCGACAAGGAAGTGGTGACGTGGAGGAGTAAGCTCTCACGTGCATCGGGGATCGGTATATCGAGATTCTCGGTGACAAGAAAATGACTGCAGAAGAAGTTGTGAAACTATGAAACGCGACGACCACACAATCACTGCATTGGAAGTGGAGAATAGGTATCACTCCATATCGGGGATCGAGAATTGGAGAGTCCCGTGAAATAGTGCAACAAGAATTGCAATATCCTGATACATGATTTCCTGATCACCATAGGAGTGTGGGCCGTAGGCGCCAAAACAAAGGACAGGTGTTGGAAGGTCAAGTCCTCGCAGGGAGTCAATGAAAAAGGGTGTTGGGGATCGGAGGATCGGAGATTCTGAGGAGGCGGAGTCTATACACTTCGTTCCCGTGAAGTCCGAAGCCCCGATACAATGGGTATTGTGGTCACATGGACCGGGAGGCCTAGCAGAGAGTGCCATCGTAGATCGAGAATCAGAGAATTGAGGAGGCAGGTTCTCGCAACATCGTAGGTGCTGATTTCCCGACAGCAAAAAGTCCCGATAAGGTGGGATAAGGTCATCATTGACTGAGACATCGGGAGTTGGGGATCCGTGAGGGGAGTGAATCACAATCTCGTAAGTGTCGATTTCTCAATGGGGAAATTCTCGACAGGAGCAGGAAAGCATTGGTGAGTTTTCATCAAGTTTCGGAGATTTGTGAGACCCGAACCTGTGTTTTCAGGACTTGCGATCTTGCGAAGTCCGATTTCCCGATTTGAAGTAGGGAGATCATAAGGAGTACTCTGTGGGAATTGAAAATTCCCAATAAGGGAGTTGTAGAGCATTTTAGTTCTTCAGGCCAAGGGAAGAGAAGGTCCTATGTGAGCGAACGTGCCCTAGGTGGCATGCTTGCGATCAAAATGGCTATTTCATTATGGCCTCCATCTTTGTGGGATATATCTTTATTTCCCCTCCACTGATCACATACCCCAAATACACCAATCACTATTGATAAAAATCACATTTCTTGAGGTTAGCCAGTAGCTAGTGCTTTTTCAGGGTCTCTAACATGTGCATAAGATGTGAGATGTTCTCTTCCAAGGTAGAGATATAAACCAAGATACCATCCAAATATACTATAACAAATGAATCTAAATATGGGTGCAATACATCATTCATCAGTCCCATAAATGTAACTAGTGCATTACATAAGCCAAATGGCATGACCAACCATTTATAAAAACCTCGCCTTGTCTTGAAGGTGGTCTTCCGGGTGTATTCTTATTTGACACATACCTAGTGGTATGTTGATTTCATATCCAACTTAGTGAAGTACATGGCATGCTACAACTAGTCTAACAAATCATCAATCCTAGGTAGAGGGTACTAATTATTAGATGTAATATTTTTTAAATATTTATAATGATCAGGGGATCAAATTTTGCTCAATTTTCAAAGTGCTCAAATTGAGATGAAAACAGTGCCATTGCGTCCGTCTCGTTTTCCTGATTTCGGCGGTATATTTACTTTCACAAACGGAGTCCGTATGGAGGAGATATCGCGATTTGACCGCCAAGTCAAACAGGGAAAAAATTGGGATGCTGACTGTACCTGTCCGTACAGTCCGTATGGCCACATGGAGGGTCGTCCCATGATGATGATGTGGCAGTTTGATGATGTGGTATATTTTTATTGGCTGATGGTTATCCAATCGGATGATGACATGTGTCTCATTGGCAGCGAATAGTATGAGGGCACGTGGCCCAATGTTTGGGTGCCACGTGTCCCCCGTTGGTTGGCTTATAATGGCTATGTAAAACTAATGGAGGCCACGGGATTCAACCCCCAGACCTCCCAAAACAGCATATGACTTTACAAGTTGCGCTAACCATATTGTCGACCCATGTTCCTTGTTACATAACCCAACGCACATTTATTTGAATTGTAATGTTATAATAGTTGGAAAGGGGGCGGGTCGGGGCCCAGCCCCGACCCGTGGACACATTATTACATACGACCGCATATGTTAAACCAAACTTTTGGCGCGCGATATGAATTGTAATATATTGCAATGTATTACATTGCAATACATATATATATATATATATATGTTGCCATTTAAAACATGCGCGCGGGAATGCTATACCCTTTGGTTAATGCGTATGGTTTTGACCGGTGGTTAATCGCCTGGGAGTTACAATAGTTAAACTACTTTTGCGCCCAGTCTATGGTTTCATGTGCCATGCCCCCAAGTGCCTAGGTGGTTAGGGGATGGTGCACCCTTAACCATCCTACGGTTTGTACCGGTGCGTGGTTATGCACGGGACTGGGTTCTTTACGCTTAAATGAGTGTGTGTGCTAGGTTTGAAACACAAGGGTGTGAATTGTAGAACCAGAGACATCATAGTTGAAGGGGAGAACTTCAAGGAGGCTATCTTCTTCATTTTTCAACCGTTTCAGGTGCCGAAAGAGCCCAGACACGGGTTTTGGAACGCTGCGGAGCCATTGGAGCAGTTAGTTTGTCAATTTGAGCACTGTAAGACATGTTTTGAAGCACTTTGAGCAATTTAATATAAAAGATCCATTTGGAGGCTGGACCAGGAGATGTAGCCCGGAGAGGGGTGAACTCCTTTATCAAGTTGCTGTGTTTATGTCTGATGTTCAATGATTTATGCTACTGTCTATGTTTATTTCTACATAAGTAATCCTTTATTATGTGTTGCAAATTGATCCTGTTGCTTTAAACACATAACATTTCACTTGCAATTAATTTAATCAAGTTTATCAAGTCTTCTTCATTTTTAGATCATATAATCAATACACATAAACCAAGTACCATCATTCTTTGCTATTATAATGATAGGTGACCCACAAGGTGAGTTTCTTGGTTGAATCACTCCCTTATCTAGAATCTCCTACAACTGCTTCTTCACTTCATTTTCTTCCATAATAGGCTATCTATACAGTCCAACGTTTGACAATGGGGAGTTTGGAAATAACTGCATTTCATGCTCCATTTACCTCTTGGGTAGTATCCCTTTAGGCTCCTAGAACGCTCCTCTGTATGACTGTAGAAAATCCTCCAACTGATGTTTTTTCTCTTTAGTGCACCTCTCCAAAGATGCCTTTAATCTTATTTGTTAAGATGTGCTCGTTTAACCATAAAAAATATCAGAATATTTTCACCCAACCATAGGCACGCAACCACCCCCGAGCACCATAACCTTATATAGAATGATTCTAGAAGTAGTACCAGACTCAATAGATAACCAAGAGATATTGCACCTTTCTCCAAAGATAGGGCACCAAGTAGAAAGTCATAAAACTAGAGACCAAGACCAATACCCAACTGCAGTCGTTGTAGCTGCACTCCTCCTTGAGACTTGTGCACCACTTTATCTTGTGTGATATTGTGAGTGAGAGTGTGTCTAAGTGAGCTCAATTTCCCTCTATTTATAGTGCTCTTTGTCACATCTCTAGGGTGAATTCTCCTTTTAGAGGCTAATACTTTAATATTAATTCTTTTATTGGGTCGTCTTGTCTTCTAGGGTTTCTACAAATCATTTTAGGGTTTCTCTAGCTTCCAGAATATTCTAATCTAGTAAGAGGTTACACATGGAGGTTGATACCTCTTGTAGCTACCATAATATCAACAATCCCTCCTAGCTAGGGAGGTATTGAAAAGTAGCATCTTCATAGCCACACATGCTATCTCATGATCATGTATATCAAGTCATGAGCAACATCACCACTATTAGTATCATCTAATAACATCATGGCATAAAAAATATATCATCAACTGCATCATCTCTCAAGGCCATACTCCATCTGAGTAATCGCATATGATGCTGAATAAGTCATGTGTTGAACTAAATGCACTCAACAAAGTGTCTCCCATAAGTCACTCACACAATAGAGTGATACAAGGACCATTCTTCTAATCCAAACATACGTCCTAGAAGAATGATTGTCCCAACATATGTTGAATGTCCCACAATGGCTACAAGAACCATCCTCTCCATTGTATCATCTCTAATCCATAATAGCATGATGTGAATGCATCATGTCTAAGTTGTACTGGCATGATGTAGAGTAACCTCTACATCATCTCTAAGTCATACTAGCATGATGTGACTGCATCATATCTAAGATGTACTAGAATGATGTAGATCAATGCCTCTACATCATCTCTAAGCTATATGATCATATAGAAAATGTAATAGCATGATGATCTGCATCATATCTAAGTTGTACTAGCTTGATCTGAGTCATATGCATCATCTTGAAGCTATATGATCATATATTAGTTGTACTAGCATGATGATTTGCATCATATCTAAGTTGTACTTGCATGATCATATCTATCATGATGTGAGTCATCTGCATCATCTCTAACATGTATTATCATATCTAAGTTGTACTAGCATGATGCTCTGCATCATATCTAAGTTGTTCTAGAATGATCATATCTAGCATGATGCAACTTAGGAATAAGAATCGTCTCTAAGTTGTACCAGCATGATGCCAATGAATCATATCTAAGTTTTACTACCATGATGTGTCTCAGGACATATGCATCATATCTAATTTGTACTATCATGATTCTCAAGCATCATATCTAATATGTACTATCATGATACACATCAATAATCTATCGACCTGGACCATTCTCCACAGGGAGAATTTATGTCCATCAACACTCCCTCCCAACCAAGGAAGTCATCTCCTCCATTTCATCCAAGGGAGCAATCTCCATGAGTCCCAATTTGTCCCTCAAGTATGAAAACTTTATCTTGGACAAAGGCTTCATCAAAATATCATTTGTCTACTCATCGGTGTAGATGTACTAGAGAATCACTTCTCTCTTCTCAACTTTATCACGGATAAATTAGTACTTGATCTCAATGTGCTTTGACCTGTCATGGAACACTAGGTTCTCTGAAAGATTCACACAAATCTAATTATCATAATGTATCACATTCGAATCCAACACCTGATCAAATAGTCCAAAAACTAGCTTACAAAGCCATAATGCTTCCATACAAGAATCACAAGCTGTAATATACTCTACTTCTGTAGTAATGAGTGAAACAAAATTATGTTTCCTACTAGCCCATGATATCATAGCAGATTCCAAACTAAAAAATATACTAGAAGTACTCTTTTTTTCATCTACACTCCCTACCCAATCTAAATCAGTAAATCCATTCCATTTTACATCACTATTTGAGGCATATCTCAAACCATAGTTTATCACCCCATGAAGATATTTGAAAATATGATCTATAGCTATCCAATGCTCATGTCTAGGTTCCACCTGGAACTGGCTCAACGTGTTCAATGCAAATAAAATGTCCTCTCGGGTATTCACCAAATACATCAATGAGCTAATCAATTTCTGGTACATGGACGAGTTTACTGGATCAAAATCAAAGTCTCTCAACTTCCTCATATATGGCACCATGGGAGTTTCCATGGATTTGCAATCAATCATCCCAAACTTCTGAAGGATATTTACAACATACTTCCCTTTCCCTAGAATATTGACCACACTTATGCCATACTTCTAGTCCCAAATAATAATGCATGATACCAAGATCCTTCATATCGAATTTAGAGGCTAGCTCCTTCTTACATTGAATAATGAGAGGCTCTACACATGTCAGGAAAAAATCATCAACATACACTAGTAGGATCATATGTGCATCATTCAAAACCTTTTAATAAAGGTTTGTATCAACATATATCTTGGAAAATCCAAGCCTCATTAAGTAACTGTCAATTCTTGCATGCAAAGATCTTGGAGCTTGATTGAGTCCATACAAGGCTGCATACATGGCTATCTCTTAGGTGTACCTCAAAACCTTGAGGTTTCTCTATGTATACTTCTTCCTCAATTACTCCATTGAGAAAAATGATCTTTACATCCATCTGATGTAAAATACAACCCATGGATGTTGCAAGAGATATGATGGATCTAATAGAGGTATATATGGAAACTGGAGCAACCGTCTCATCATAGTCTTCTCCCCCCTTCTAGGAGAGTCCTCTAGCCATGAATCTTTCCTTGTATTTATCGATACTCCCATATACTACATTCCTTTATCTTGTAAACCCATTTTGAAGTTACTACTAACTTCCCTTCAAGTCTAGGCACAATTTCCCATACATCATTTTTCATGATGGATTGATATTATTCCATCGTAGCTTCCTGCCATTATTTCTTCTTGACTGCTTCCTCAAAGATGGAAGGTTATGCATTGCAAATAATTATCATGAGTTTTGAATAACTATAGAATATCTTGGACCTCTTGATTTCCGAAAAGGTGCCACTGGGAGCTTTACGTCTTTCTTCTTCTTGTAAGGTGGATTCTAGCCATGATGGTCATTCTTTTGTTCTTGGGCACAACAATTGTTTCTACCAGTTCAAGTGGTTTCTCTGGTTCTTCACTGGGATGTTTTAATTAACAATCACTTTCATCCTTGGGGTATTCATGTTCTTCTTCATCATTGGCGTCTATGGGATCTTCTATAGATTTATTGAAGGAAATATTCTCATCAAAAGTTATGTCCCTGTTGATTTCAATCTTTTGTTGACCTAAGACATATATTTTGTAAGCTTTTGATGTATCACTATATCCAACGAATATGCCCTTGTTTCCTAGTGGTTCCAACTTCTTCATTTTGTCCTTGGGAACATGGATATAGACAAGACACCCAAAGATCCTTGAGTGTTTCACACTTGGATTCTTTCCTAAGAAGGATTATTCTGGAGTCATGTTTTTCAATATACGATGGGGACTTCTATTCTGAATATATACAATTGTCATAGCTTCTTCTCCCCATAGAAACATGGATAGGTCCTGGTCATTCATCATTGCCTTAACAAATTATTCAATGGAATTATTGTTTCTTTCTACTACACCATTTTGTTGAGGATTATGTGGGACAATTATCTCCCTCCTAATCTTGACTGCTTTACAAAAGGAAATGATCTCCTTGGAGGTATATTCTCCTCCATTATCATATCTTAGTGTCTTGATCTTCTTATTTTTCAATTTTTCCCCTTCAGCTTTGAATTCTTGGAACTTGCCAAATACTTCATCTTTCATCTTTATTAGGTGCATCCAAATATTTCTTGAGAATTCATCTATGAATGTCACATAATAAAGAGATCCTCCTAGAGACTGCATTGAAATAGGACCACATACATCTGAGTGTATCATATCTAAGATCTCCTTGGATCTATTCTCACTACATAGGAATGGTTTCTTAATATTTTTCCCAAGTGCACATCCTATGCAAATACCTTCGTGTATTAATTGCAGTTCTGGTATTCCTACAACCATTTGTTTTGTAGATGGAAATGCTTGATAATGAAGGTGAGCATACCTTCTATTCTATAACTCACTAGGATTGAGTTCATCATGTGCAAGGGCTTGAGTATTCTGACCTAGGAGTTGATACAATCTTCCTTCAAAAATCCTAATTACTCTAGCATATTCTATTTTTGAATCTTTAGACCATACAAGAAATTTTCCATCGACAAAGTATATTCTATCTCCTTTGTCTTACAAGCAAGAAATAGATACTAAATTATTTTTCAAATCAGGAACATATAAAACATTGTTAATATGAACATTGTTCCCTGATTCCATTTTCATAGAAGCTTTTCCCAATCCTTTGACTGTATAGGAGTTATTGTCTCCAAGTTCCACTTTATGAGATATTTCCTTTTCCTTCATGCTTGATATATTTTCACGATAACCATTCATATGTCTTGAAGCTCCACTATCGATTAGCCACATGACATATTCAAAGGATCTTGTAAGAGCTGAGTAGTAGAAGAAATATGTTTCTTCATGCTTGACTTTATTTGAAGGTTATTCATCATTGGCAGCTGATGGATGGTGTCTTTCCTTTCTCTTCTTTTCTAGTTTAGGGAAATCCCTTTTGTAGTGGCCATAATCATTGCATCCATAGCATTATACCTTTGACATATCTCTCTTATGATTGAATTTATTTCATGAACCAAATATTTTATTAACTCCATGTATATTGAATTTTTTTTCATAGGCTTGAGCATCCTCTTCTTTTTGAGATCTTCCTTTTGAGTTTGTCCTTCTTGTTGGGTATGTGTTATATTCTTTGCCTCGGGAAACATGTCGCATTTTTGGGCAGTTTTTTGGCACATGGTTTTTGCCAATGATTTTCTATTTCCGATTAAGGAATTAGGGTTGCTGACTAATACAGGTCATTGGGTTAGGGTTTTGGATGTTGTTGGCTCCTATATGAATATTGTATTGTAAACAATGTAACACTATGAATGAATATAGAATATGTTGGTTTTCCTAGTTTGGGTTTCCAAGGGAAAAATCTCTATGTAATGTTTGTATTTTCCATTGTATCTTTTATATTCTTTTACTGAAAATCTATTTGTAGTAAATATTGTACAAGGTTAAAATATACATTTGTTATCAAAGAGAGGTTGGCTTTAGGGGGATGCCTTTGTGTTCAAGGGTTTGGCTTAGGACTGTGATAATCCTTGTTACAGTGGGAGATTTGTGGTATTGATTTTTTAGGTGAAAATAAATGGAAAGCAATTCAAAAATGGAGATCAAGAAGTTTAATGGGAAAATTTTTGGGTTGTGGAAGCTCAAGATGGAAGATTTGTTGGTGGACAGAGGTTAGTGGATCATGGTAGATCCAGGTACTTCACCTATAGGAACTTCAACAAATGAATGGAAAAGGTTGGATCGGAAGGCAAAGAGCACAATCCGACTGTGTCTCACAGATTTAGTATTATTGAATGTGTTAGAGGAAGCTACAACCAAGGATTTATGGGATAAGTTGGGGAAGTTGTATCAGTCTAAGTCCCTAGTAAATAAACTATTCTTGAGAAATAAGTTGTATAGTCTGAGGATGAGAGATGAAGAATCAGTGGTAGAGCATTTGAACACTTTCAATAATGTGGTAAGTTAGTTAGTATATGTTGAGATTAAAATTTCAGATGAAGATAAATGTATCAATTTACTGTGTTCTTTACTAGACTCGTAGGATAGTTTGGTTGTGGCCATAGGTAGTAATACAATTTCCTTGAAGTTTGATGAAGTGGTCTCATCCTTATTGTCCAAGGAGATGAGATGAAAGAATATGGAAGGATAGAGCACAAACACATTATTTGCAAGATGACATTCCCAGGCAAGAAATAGAACTAAGTTCTCAAGTGGGAGATCTAAGTCTAAGGGTAGATCTAAATCTCTTGGAAATTTTTTAAAGGTATTTTGGAGATGTGAAAAATAAGCGCTCTACAAGAAGCAATGTAGATCCAAAGTTGAGAAAACAAAGGGATATGAAGAATATCCTTCTACATAAGAAAATACCTCCAAGGAAGAAGGAGGGGATGTGTACTTGGATTATTCAATCACACATGAAGATCATGAGGAATGGTTGGTTGACTCAGGTGCATCTTTTCATATGACTCCCCACAGGGAGTGATTCTGTGAATATGAAAGGTATGATGGAGGTAATTTTTTCTTAGGTGATGATTCAAAAACCAGAATCATAGGACAATGAAAAGTCAAGTTGAAGCTCATAGATGGAAGGATTAGAAAACTGCCTGGTGTTCTGCACATACCAGGTTGGCTACAAATTTGATTTATGTAAGAAAAATGGACGATGCAGGGGTAAAAACAATATTTGAAAAGGAAACCTACAGGATGGTTCGAGGAGAAATGGTGTTTTTGAAGGGAGTTCAATTTGGAACTCTGTATAAGATGCAAGGAATCACTATTAGTGATGAGTGTAATAGTTCCATTGTTACTGATATTAGAGTTGAGGAAGAAAGAACTCCTATAGTCTCTAGAGAAAAGGTTATGTTGTGGCATCAAAGACTAGGGCATATCGGAGAGAAGGGTCTTAGACAACTACACGGTAAAGGTATGGTTGAAGTTATGTATAACTAATCTCTGGATTTTGATTTCTGTGAAAATTGTTTATATGGGAAGCAAAACGAGTAAGATTCCCTTCTGGTAGAATGAGGGTAGAAGGAATTTTACAACTAGTTCACAGTGATGTTTTTGGACCTGTATCGGTCCCATCATTGAGAAAATCTGTGTACTATGTCTCATTTATAGATGACTTCTCAAGGAATACTTGGATATATTTCTTCAGGAAGAAATATGAAGTCTTTGACAGGTTTAAAGAGTTTAAGGATCTTGTTGAGAATCAACCAAAGAAAAGAATTAAAGTATTGAGGATAGATAATGGCGAAGAGTTCTGCGAGCATGAATTTGAATAATTCTGTAAGAAGTGCAGTATATAAAGGAAGAAGACTACTCCATATACACCTTAGTATAATGTAGTTGTAGAAAGGATGAATAGGACGCTGATGGAAAATTCAAGGTGCATGCTCAGTGTTGTCGGGTTAGGAAAAGAATTCTGGGCAGAGGTAGTGGGTACCACAAGTTACCTAGTCAACATATCACCCTCATCAACATTCGATGACAAGACTCCATGAGAGGTATGGATTGGTAAGGAACCTTATCTCACACATCTCAAGGTATTTGGCTGTGATGCATATGTTCATGTTCCAAAGGAAAACAAGAGTAAGCTAGATAAAAAGGCTAGAAAGTGTATCTTTATTGGATATAAAGATGGTCTCAAAGGTTATAAGCTTTGGAACCCAAAAACTAAGAAGGTAGTGTATAAATGAGATGTGGCATTTAGAGAAATGAAGGATGTTGTTAAACAAGAAGTCCTACCAAGGAAGAACCAGAGAAAATAGATTTTGATTTAAAGGATGATGAATCAAACTCTACAGAAGAACAAGAATCAGAAGAAGAGGATCATCATACTCCAATATTGAGGAGATCGATTCAAGAAAGAAGGCTACCGGAAAGGTATACTCCATTTTATTTCCATTCAAATTTTTCTTTATCTATTACTAATGATGATCCTAGAACTGTCAGGGAGGCAGTGGATTTAGAGGATGGAAATCTCTGGAAAAGGGCCATGGACAAAGAAATGGCAGCCTTGGATAATAATGAGGCTTGGGATCTAGTGGAGTTTCTGACTGGAAGAAATCCCATTGGTAGAAAATGGGTATTTAAAAATAAGTTGAATGCAGAAGGAAAAGTGGATAAACACAAATCTCGATTAGTAGAAAAGGGTTATTGTCAGGTTGAGGGAATTGATTCTTGTGAGATTTTTTCTCCTGTTGCCAAGTTAACCTCTATAATATTTCTATTATCTATTGTTGTTGCATTTGATTTTGAAGTAGAATAGATGGATGTGAAGACAACATTCCAACATGGGGATCTGGAAGAAGAAATCTATATGAAGCAACCATAAGGCTATGTTGTGAAGGGAAAGAAGGAGTTGGTATGCAAGATGAAAAATTCCCTGTATGGTTTAAAAAAATCACCAAGGATGTGGTATCAAAAAGTTGATACTTTTATGTTGGGACTTGGCTTCACAAGAAGCAAAGAGGATCATTGTGTGTATTTTAAATTAATTGGTGATCATTTGATTTATTTGGTCTTGCATGTGGATGAAATGTTGCTGAGAGGAAACAACAAGGAGATTATCCAATATGTGAAAACTCAATTATCCTTTAAATTTGACATGAAGGATCTCAGTGCTTCAAATTTCATTTTGGGCATGAAAATTAAAAGAGACCGGAAAAAGAGGAAACTATGGTTAAATCAAAGAAAATATGTCGAGACAATATTGCAAAGTTTTAATATGCAGGAATGTAAACCGGTCAAGGTTCCTATTCATGTTGGTGTAAATTTATCTATGGATCAGTGTCCTAAGACACAGGAAGAGGAGGAGGACATGTCTTGTGTTCCATATGTGAGTGTAGTTGGAAGTTTGATGTATGCACTGGTCTGTACTAGACCGAACATTGCACATGCAGTGGGATTTTTGAGCATGTATATTTCAAAACTAGGGAAGGAGCATTAGACAACAGTAAAAAGGGATTTCATGTATTTGCATGGAACTACTAGCTATGGATTGCGCTACAAATGAGGACCGATATTAGACAGAGTGGTGGATATACATGGCTTTGTGGATGGATACTGGGCTGGAGATCTAGATCATAGGAGATCTACAAGTGGGTATGGGTTTAACCTGTATGGAGGAGCAATAAGTTGGATGAGAAAAAGACAAGTTGTAGTAGCACTTTCAAATACAAAAGTTGAATACATGGCAGCCACTCATGCAAGTAAGGAAATAGTGTGGTTACAAATATTGTGTTCATGTATTGGGTTGGTACAACAAGCTGTAAGGATAGATTGTGACAGTCATAGTGCATTTTTCTGGCGAAGAACTCAACTTATCATTCAAAGACAAATCATATTGATATTCAACATCACTTTGTGAGAGACATGGTTGAAGAAAATAAAGTATTGTTGATGAAGGTGGACACTTTGAAGAATGTTGCAGATTCATTAAAAATATATATGAGCACTGAGAATTTCTCTTGGTGTAGAGGATCCATGGGCATTGTTGCCCTGGATTATTGATTATGTAACCATGTCACCCCCTGTATGCAAAGAAAAAAACAAGTGGGATAATGTTGGGTATGTGTTATATTATTTTCACAAGTAGTAGTGTCTATGTTGCGTCGGGTGCGCAGGGGGGTTTGAATTTTTTTCCTCGGGAAACGTGTCATATTTTTGGGAGGTTTCTCGGCACAAGGTTTTTTCCGATGGTTTTGTATTTCCGGTTATGAAATTAGGGTTGTTGACTAATCCAAGTCATTGGGTTAGGTTTTTGGATGTCGTTGGATCCTATATGTATATTGTATTGTAAACAATGTAACACTATGAATGAATATAGAATATGTTGGTTTTCTCGGTTTGGGTTTCGGCCAGGGGAAAAATCTCTTTGTAATTTTTGTATTTTCCATTGTATCTTTTTTGTTCTTTTACTAAAAAATCTGTTTGTAGTAAATATTGTACAAGGTTAAAATCTACACTTTTCTCTTCTTTTGAGAAACATGTCCAAATTTATTCAAGCATTGAAAACTCCTTCCTTGTGTTCATGCTTGTAACAAATGCATCCCATGATCTAGAGAGACCATTAAGTTCAATATTCACAATTTCTTTTTCTGGAATAACTTCTCTAATGGATTGTAGTTTATCTCTCAACTGAAAAATACTTTCAAAGTATGAGCCTATAATGTCATCCTTAGTCATATTTGTGTCACAAAGCTCATTCTTCAAACTCATCACTTGCCCAATATTTCTGACTGCAAAAACGTTAGTTAGGGCATCATACTTCTTCTTGGATGAGACAAGATTGGATATGTAGGGTATCAAGTGATATTTGACAGAGTCCAAAATGATACTCATAGAGTTGATGTCATTATCCTTGAACTTCTCCATCACTGCAACATTATGGGGTTCAACCTCTTTTCTTGCTTCAACCTGTGGTTCCACAATCTTTCCCTTCATGATATCTAAAAAATTGTTCTTGGCAAGGATGAGGTCAATCCTTGTCTTCCATTGTCTGAAGTCTGAATCTCCTTATAACTTATTCTCTGATTTCATGGAGTAAGTCATGACTTCCTTTGACTTTGGCTTTGACCAATCAAACTTTGACTTTGACCCAAAAATTCAACCTTGATGTTTTTTCTAGCTGAGAGTACCAAGAGGTGTGATAGGCTAAGGCACACTAGAATGTCTAGGAATTATGCTAAAAGTCTCTCTTGAAGTGCCCAAAAGGTTAGGTTAGGGTTTGATGCAATTGCACAATAAAAAACCCTAGATACAACTGCAACTTGTGCCACAATGAGATTAACAAAGAAATACCACACTACTTCCAGTGGTTATACTGTCTTGAAGGTGGTGTGGGCCCATAACCTGTTAATATGTGCTCGTTTAACCATAGACAATATCGTAATATTGTCACCCAACCACAGGAATGCAACCACCCCTGAGCACCATAAACTTAGATAGAATTATTCTAGAAACAATATTGGACCCAACAGATAACCAAGAGATAACACACCTTTCTCCAAAGATAGTGCACCAAGCATAAATTCCCAAAACTGAAAACCAATACCAATACCCAGTTGCAGTTGTTGCAATTGCACTCCTCCTCCAGAATTGAACACCACTTTATATTGTGTGAGCTTGTGAGTGAGAGTGTGTGCAAATGAGCTCAAGTTCCCTCTATTTACAGTTATCTTTGTCACCTATGTAGGTTGACTTTCATTTTTTAGGATAATACTTTAATATTAATTCTTATTGAGTCGACTTGTCTTCTAGGGTTTCTTATAGGGTTTCTACACATTTGTTTAGGGTTTCTCTAGTTTCCAGAATATTCTAATATAGTCATAGGTTACACATGGAGGTTGATACCTCCTGCAGATACCATAATATCAACATTATTGACTCATAATTAGACTGATTTTCTCTTAATAAAAGTAAAATATATTTCTTACTAGAACTAATCAACTTCTTGGGTTGGTTGGAACTTACCAGTGAGATATTTGATTTACCTTTGTGTTCATTAATTATGTAGGACTTCCCATCCTTGATCAAGCGGAACTATTTGTCTCTTCACATGAATATTTCATTTCTCATATACATGTAGGGGATCCCAAATACTACACCACACATGTCTAGGGGAAATACATCCAACACCACTTCATCAATAAAGTCTACACTTACAAAAAAAATTAGTATTACACCATTTAGTTACCTTAATATATGAATCCTTTTTTACCCAACCCAATGGATAGGGTCTAGGATTATAACGAACCTCCAATCCAAGATTTCTAACCAGATCCAATTCTATGATATTATCCTGTGAATTGGAGTTGAACAGAGCATCTATATTGGTCTTCTTGACCTGGATCTTGATGTGGAAGATTTTGGTCATCTTCTTCTCTTCTTGGTCATGAAGGATACTTAGATTCACCTTCTTCTACATTGATGTGTATTATCATCCACATCAAAGATGATTTCGACTTGATTTTTTGAATACATGTCTATAAGATTCTTTTTCTTCGCATCCTTATTTCAGTTCTTTGGGTTCAACTTTGGATGTAGTTTCAAACACTTTTCCTTAGTGTGACCATTGATATTTCAATGGTTACAATGATTTTTGGGATCCTTTGAATAATGTGCATTGGTTTCCATCTTCTTATCCTCCCTCCCTTCCACTTCTTTTTACCCTCCTTGGAATCTTCCTACTACTCTTTCTGCTTGGAACCACTTAGATTCCCTTTCTTGTGGCCTATGTTTTCTATATAGTATTCCTCCACACATTATTTGTCCAATGTAATTGTATTGAAAAGCATCACTTACTCTCGTATATGACTATGTAGACCCCCCAGATACTTGAGAAGTACATATGGTTTCTTGGGAGAGATACCAAGGATGATGGCCATCTCTTTGAACTCAGTTGTGTACTCTTGTACACTCTAGCCATGCCTTTTTCTGAAGTAATGCCAATGGATCCATTGGTCCTCTACATACTCAATAAGATAGAACTAGAACTTAATGAGGGTTTTGAAATCCTTCCACTTAGGCACTGGTGGATCACCCTCTAGCCTAAGTGTCTTTGTGTGACTTTTCCTACAGGTTAAATAATGGCCCTCTAAATTCAATCTGGAAAATGATATATTTTTATTCTCATCTATGAGGTGAATGTTGAAATAAACTTCTACACAACCAATGATTCAATTTAAATGCATTGATATCACCTTATTACGGATTTATGTCCACTTTTCTTTCCATATTGAATAGGCATTGTGAAGGGTTAATCACAGTCGAACTGGGTTTCTCTTTCTCGGGCTCTTTCCTGGACTCCTTTTTTTGGTCTTCATTATCTCCTGATTTCCCTTCTAATCTTATTTCATAGTTAGAGCCTCCAGGATCTTTGTACGGTCTGAGATTTCTTACTAGAGACTCCATGAGGAGAGACATATTGCTAAATATGTCAACAACTTTCTCTTCAACCTCACAAATCTCTCTTGTGTTGGATCTCAAGGGTTGTTATGAACAGATTCATCGGCCATGGCTAGGATTTTGTGACTTTTTTATTAAATAGATTCTTGGATCCCTAAAACTTCCCACAAATACCCCAAAGAAATTGGCTCTGATACCAATATGATCCATAAAATTCGATGGATATTTCATTGGAACAGTTTGTCATAATAAATATTAAACTATTCTAAACTATTATATTTTTGTAATTCATTTCCTTAGATCCCATATTAATTAGTTACTAGTTTGGAATGAATTTAAGAAATGATTGAAATACAAAAATTAGAAAACAAGAACAAAATACACACCATCCACACAAATTAATTCAATATTTGACCTAGGAAACCCAATACATGAGAAATCCCAACTAGAAGGTGAGGCCTATGCTCTTCTCTCTTTTCTTCAGTTATAAAATGCGCATACAAAGAAATGGGAACTCACTATGGAGTTTCCTTTTGACACTGTGCCCTAAATGACTAGTACAAAATCCTCCTCCTCCTCTTAGTTTCCTTTTGACACTGTGCTCAACTATGAAATAAGATACAATGCAAAATAATGGAACCCCTTTTCCTCCTAGTATCTTGGTATTTAACATAGTCCGTATTTTTTGCAAGTTAGGGATTTATATTACCTTCATTGAACTAAGTTTCAAATACATAACAATTGACCTGGTGCTGAAGCTACCAAAAATTCAAACCAACTCCAACACAAGGTATTAAAAGTCTTCAAACATTTTCCCTCTGGGTCAAAATGGAAATTTCCAATACTACTACATTGTCTACAAAACAATCCTAGATGCATAGGAAATATGAAAACTAGATAAACTAAGATAAGTTGATAAACAAAAACATAGTTGGAAGGTTTAATCAAATGCTAGGAGGAGCACTACTTCCATCGCACCGAGGAGACTCTGGCTATACTAGAGCAAAGGAACATTGATGACAACATTAAGGATAGTGTTCGATTGGCTGTGGACATGAAAGTGAGTTATACAGCTCCACTATTTTTTGTTCCATAATCTCATAATGGAATTGTTGTTCCGCCATATCCCTTTGTAGGTAAAAAATCAAATGCAGTTGTTCATCTCAAAACCTTCCAGGAGTATTCTCTGCTTCTATCATGTTATCAATATCCTATAAATCCAGACACCTATTACCCATATCATTCCTCATTTTCAAAGAAGTAAACTCCTCTAGTTGGACGCTGCTATCAGAAGGAGAGACTAGGACATTCTCATTTTCCTAATTCTGAGCCAGTGATCACTGTTCCTCCATAATAGCATATCCTGAAACCTCCTCGAGAGGAATTGATCCAGATTTTATGAGAAGAATGAAATGAATACAGATTATTAATAGGTGATTAACACAAAATAACAGAGATACAGTAAAACTAGTTTTCTATTTAATAACGAAATAAGCTGAAACTGTAAAATGCAGCAAAAACAAGCTTGTTGGAATGGTGGCGGCTTATCTTCGAGAAGAGATGTGATGGTAATGCGAATTTGCAAGAAGAAAGTTACAATGAGGGTCTAGAGGCATTTTCACAATAATAAATAATTGCAAAAACCCTAGACATCCAAAAACCTAACCCTAGGAGACGAAGCGCCAAAAGTCACGTGGGCCCCATTTGGGTAAGTTAGTACATCAACTTCCCGGGGTCGTAACTTTTGCATATGATCTCTGTTTTAGGTGTGTGATACCCCGTTGGAAAGGTATCATCAAGGAGATTAATTTTGGTGACTCAATAATTCCTTCAAATATCATTAGGGAGATCTATCTTGAAAAACCTTCATTTAGGCCCTCAAAATGGCCCTGGAAGTTAAAACTGCTAAAAATAGTAAATTGCCAAAATTGTCAAAAAACTGTTTTGAGATAGTTGGAAAAGGTGGGTGGCCACCGATATCCATCTGGATAAATCCTCCCTCCTTAGTAAGAGATGGTCTCCATTGCATTGAGGTCCCCCATCAGATGAGGAAATTTCTGTTGAATTTGGCCCCGAGTGAGCCACTTTCCTTGGTGCAGGAGCTACCCTGCTTTGACGACTCGATAAAGATGGATCCTTTGTTGTCGAGTTCCCTTGATATATTTTTCCACAATATGATCATTGGCTTCCTATTGTATGCAGTCAAGGTTAAGCTCTATTGGTTTCAGCTATTCTGCAAATTTTGAGGTGTCCAACAATGGTGGGAAATAAGGGCAAAGGAGATCCACATTGAACACTGGGTGCAGGCCAAGGAAAAGAGGAATGTTGAGCTCAAAAGAATTATCCCCCATAGTATTGGTGATATTGTATGGCCCATAACAGAGTGGGAAAAGCTTCCGATGGGGTCCTATAAGGCATTCTTTCTGCAAGTACAACCAAACTTTATCGCCCACCTGAAACTTATGTGGCACCTGATGTTGATCATGGCATTGTTTGTACTTGTCATTAGACTTTTGTAGGATATCCTGAACCTTTTGGTGGATGTTCTGGATCCTCTCAGTGAACCAGGTGGCTTTGTCAGCTTCAGTTGGAGCAGGAGATGATTTGGTCGAGGTGACTGCAACGAGAAGTGTTACATCTATGGGACCCAATGGCTAGAATCCCAACCCCACTTGAAAGTGGCTATGGTCGGTTGAGTTATGCAGGGATCAGTTGTAGCTATGATAGACATAGGGAAGGATCTCATCCCATGTGCGAGACTGATTTGAATTATACATGCGAAGGATATGCAAAATCATTTGATTTACAACCTCGGTTTGGCCATATATCTGGGGGTGGAAGGTCATGGATTTGGTGAGCTTGGTGTCCAACAGTGACTAGAGGATCGACCAGAATGTGCTAAGAAATCGACTATACCGATCTGAGACAATGGTTTTTGGGATTCAAAAATGTACCTAGACTCATTCAAAGAAGAGATTGGCAGTGGCCTCTGCTGTGATGCTCTTCTTATAGGCAACTAGAATTGCCATCTTAGAAAAGCGATCAACAACCACAAAAACACAGTCATTTCCCCGCTTGGTGGATGGGAGGCCCGACATGTAGTCCATTGATATGGATTCCCATGGCCTGTCAGGAGTAGCAAGAGGGGTGTACAGGCCCTATTTCTTAGTGTTAGGTTTGGCAATAGCAAAGGAAGTGCAGGACCTAATATACTTGCTGACCTCCTTTCAAAGTTTTGGCCAGTAGAAATGTTTCTGTAGCATCGCCACTGTCTTTTCGACACCAAAGTGTCTTGCCACCCGATTGTAGTGGGCTTCCCAGATCATCTTCACTCACTCACTTGATGGAACACATATATGGCCCAGATGACACAAAAACCCATCCTGAAGATGGAAATTATCCAAAACTCCATTTGCACCCAACATTTGGTAGGTGGTGGCGAAGTCGGGGTCTGTCTCATAGAGTTGGGGCCATCCAGATGTCTCATGGATGCAAGATTCTAGCACTGTGGTGAGTTCCGCAACTGGTGGTTTGTTGAGGAAATCAACGATGCGATTGGTGCTTCATGTTTTATACTTGATGTTGAGGTGGAATTGTTGTAAGTATGTGGACCACTTTTAATGGCGGTCATTCTGCAATTTTCCCTGTGTCTACATGAACTGCAGTGGCTTATGATCAGTGTGGATGACTGTCTCCTTCCCAAGAATGTAATGTCTCCACTGGCGGCATGCTTTCACAATGGAGTACATTTATTTGTCGTAGGAAGGGTATTTACGGAAAGTATATGACAGTGTCTCACTATGATAGGCCACGGGGTGGTCGTGCTGAGTGAGAACGATGCCCAAAACATAGTCTGAAGCATCTGTCTCGATCTCAAAGGGATGTTGCAAGTTTGGTAGTGAAATTATTGGGGTTGAGCACAAGCACTGCTTCAAATCATCGAACACTTGTTGTTGGGACCTGCCCCATGCAAATTTCACCTTACCACCACCCCTATTTATTTGGTTGAGGGCCCATGCAATATGGGAGAATCCCAACATGAACCTGCGATAGAAATTGTCAAGGCCTAAGAAGCTCCGAAGCTCAGTGAGTTTTTTTGGGGCTGGCCAGTCACGAATGACTTGGATCTTGGCTAGATCCACATATACACCATGCTGATCAATGATGTAGCCTAGGTAATGGACCCTGTCCATGCTGAAGGAGCATTTTTCCAAGTTGGCGTATATCTTGTGTTGTCGCAGGGTGTGCAGAAACTCTTGAATATGTTGTAAGTGTTCAGCCCAAGTCTTATTGTAAATTAAAATGTCATCCAGATACACCACTACAAAAGTATTGGTGAATGGTCACAGGATATCATCCATCATCCTCATGAAAGTGGTTGGAGCATTTGTCAAACCAAAGGGCATGACCAACCATTCAAAAATGCCTTCCTTTGACTTGAAGGCGGTCTTCCATGCATCTGTCTATTCTATTGGGACCTCGTGGTAGCCATACTTTAGATCAATCTTACTGAAGTATTTAGCCCCCGTGAGTTGATCAAGGAGGTCATTGATTCAGGGAATCGGGTACCAATTTCTAACTTTGATTTTATTCAGAGCCTGGTAATCAATATAGAGTCACCAGGTTCCATATTTCTTCTGTACCAGCACAATTGGGCTCCCAAAAGGTGATGCACAGGGGCAAATGTGCCCCTTATGGATAAGTTATTGAATCTGTCTCTTGATCTCCTCATTCTCTAACAAGGAGCGATGATAGACTGGCCCATTAGGCAGTAGTGCGTCATGGGTCAGATCGACGGGGTGCTTGACCTGGCAGTACAGAAGTACCCCTATAGGTGAGGAGAAGATATCTGACTATTCTTCCATGACCTTATCTACTTGCTTCTGCTGTGTGGAGATGTTAGCTACAGAGAACCTGGATGTGGTTGTGATCTTCCACTTATTTTGAGAGTGAATCATGAAGAAGACAAACTTCCTCATCTGAGAGATGACCTTCCTACATTGCTTAGCAGAGATCAAGGAAATATGTAATGATCCCAAGCCATTATGCAAGGATCATCACTATTTTGGTGTCCTTTTAAAACTTTTTCTGAGTGAGGTATTTCGTTAAACACTTTGTTGATCTACCTTTTAGGTGTGTTTATATGTGTGTATGCAGCAAATAACAGAAAGAGATAACCATGGAACATACCTCAACCATATGCAATAAGATAGACAAGACAAAACATCTCAATTCTTCTTTATTCATAAAATAGAGAAACCTTCTACAATGAAGATG